>MU123860.1:0-73023 GCA_014904935.1 Melanogaster broomeanus | reverse complement strand
TAGTAAGTGCTCATCGGAGATGAGAAACTGCCAGTATCATCTAATGTGCCCAGACAGTACACTTGCTCGTAATGGGAAAGGTATAATCTGGGCAGGGGCGAGATGAAGCGAGGACCCTGCTGTGGCGGCGACGATTCCAATTTCGGACACCGAGTTGGAACTTGGCAGTGCACATTGTAGAGACGTTCAAGTTATAGCTGAATACAAAACGTTAGACCACTTTGGTCCATGTCCCTCTTAGTATGAGTGTTGTGTCCCCTGTTACCCTTCGGAAGCATTGCAAAGTGGGTGACAGCATAACCAAAAAATTCCGAACACGATAACTAGCTCCGAGTGCCTCCGTATCACATAGGGCAGCGTAGGACACCAGACACTACCTCGGCTACATTTACCTCTATCTGTATATAACAGCGCTCTTCCCTAAATCAATTCCCCTCGCACCCCCGAAGAATGTGCTCTCTGAGCGCCCTTGCTGCAAACATCCTATTGCACATACTACAAACCTCCAATAAACCTTCTGCATCATGAGCGTTGATGCTAAGTCCTGCAGCAAGTGCACTGAGTAAGTCATGCTCGTGTACTAGCGTCACCTGACTTGTCGAGGGAGTGGGCTGTTGGGCTTGGTCATTGACGGGGGTGTTGCGAGCACGGGAAACTGATGTTTGACGACCATGCCCCGTAGAGCCGAGTATCTGCCTTGGACGTTGCAAAATGGCTATGTTTCATCTATTATTTTTTTTCTCGTTATAGCATTGTTAGTTCTTACCAGAGTGGCGACGGAAATGAGTACAGGCACGGCGGATGGTGGCAAAATCAACAGATTTTGTTGACATTGCATGGCCAGGATAGCGTGACACCAAGGTTCCAAGGTAGTCATCAAAGAATGGTGCAATTTCTGCATGGCCTAGGTTTGTTCTTGCAAGGGTACTATGAAATCGAATGACAAGACGCTCCACATCGACGATGGAACCTCGTGCTACGAATGGACATGGATATATAGCTTACAGCTTCGAAGAGAACCTACCAGTGGTTGGAAACTCAGGATAGTTTGAAGTAAGCATGGCGGTATGATGTGTTTCATTGAGATTAACTAGAATGGAAAATTTAGCCCAAACGCTTCGTGAACGAGACCAAATACTTACTAGAGAACCCACACTGATTGGTATAGTGGTGGCAGACAACGTTGGTGCGCACGATGTGTCCATTCTCTACCATGTCGACAAATCGAGCCGGTGTGGGATCGCCGGTGATGAGTGCACAAAAACATTCCCAATACGTACTACGAGCATTTAGGAAGTCATATATATGACGCGGGAGGATGCGAACACCTCTCGCAGTGGGACTGAAGCACGAAAAAATGAGTTTAGGTGGCAGCGCAGCGCAAGTAAGAACTTACTATGCAAGCTCGACAATCTGTCTGACATCGCTCGAATATACAACAATTTCAAGGCTGCTGCGTTGACGCCGGCAGCAGTCAATGAATAACGGATTGCGTAGGGACATGATAAAGACGATGGTAGCACGGGATGAGTGGAACGAATGCAAGATGTGAAAGCATGCGAGTCGACTTTATAGCTCAGACCGTACGAGGGGCACGGAGCTAGCGCGTCGCCAAAAGCATAGCTGGCGATGTGAAGGAGGTCATCTGTGGTGTCATGAACTATGTGTGAGCGCTACGTATGTCAACGGAATGTTTACACACTGTTGAACACCGCCGATTCGCTGTAACGCGCGGTGTCAATCCCGCGTGTCATAACTTAGTCCACTCATTTTGGGCCGAGTTCACGATGAGATTGAAATGCTATACAAGAGAGTAAGCGTCAGGGTGAATGAATTGTTCGTGAGACGTACTTATTGTCCAAGCATTGCCTTTCAGAGCATCATGGAGCAGGTAGTGTTGTCGAGTATTCAAAGACGGGAGGCACCGCCTTACGATGGATTGAATGAGTATGAGGAGCTGGGCGGGAGTGCGTAAGTGCCGGGGGGAATGAATCGTTCGTGAGACGTACTTATTGTCCAAGCCCTGCCATTCAGAGAATCATCGACCGGGCGTCGCATCGAGCGTTAGCGAATATTGAAAGACAGGACTCACGGGAGGCACCGCCCTACATCGGATTGAACAAGCGTGAGGAGCAGTGCAAGACAGCGTAAGTCATCGGGGAGAATGAATGTTGCTGCTGAACGTACTTATTGCCCAAGCCTTGCGGCCCTTGCCTTCCAGACCATCATTATGCGGGTATCACGATTCACAGGGAGTGTCGTTGAGTATTGAAGAATGGTAGGGTTGCGTTAGACACCGAAGATGACTGCAGGCTTGGGAGTGACAGATAAGGGTGTTGCAATGTTAGTTTTCCACCGCCCCATTGACGGAGAACTCTTTACTCACTGGCGAAAATGTCGGAAATATTTTAAATGAGTGTCTTGGCTCATTGCCCAGAGCTGTTGTGCGGTAAACGGTCCAGGGAGAACGAGAATGTTGGTTTGTAGTGGTGAGACGAGAAGAACTTAGCCGTTGAACGCCAAACATTTCCTAAACTAGTAAGCCTAACGAACTGGACTACGATGTAGACAATGTAACATGTACTGCTGATACGGCGTTCCTCCCATATAAATGGTGCCGCATCATGGAGCATCCTGTTCACCCAGCAGTACCGTATCATGGATCTTTCTCGGTCCCAGCTCAATGCCATGGAACGGGCGCAGCTCATTCTTGATGACGCTGGTGTCTCACCTCGCGAACTCGAATTGTTATCACGACCATCATCTCGCCTCTCTTCGCATGTGTCCTCGCGCTCCTATTCTCCAATCGTACGCCCCCCCATTACGCCCTCCCCTTCCATCCTTGCCTCTCAGTACATCCCGCCACCCGCGCGCCCATTTACTCCCGACGAACTCACCAATCACGTCCACAAGATTAATAGGAACCAGTCCGTGGATGCCATTATCGAGCACCCACTTGGCGCAATCGTCGAATACCCACAGACGGGCGTGTTTCCAGGCCAGGCCATCGCCCATGTCTTTACCATCGATCCGCTCAGTTTTGAGAATCCGAAATCAAACTTCCAGTACTCGATGGGTGGCAATGGTGGCCGTCTCAGCTGCTGCGGTCTTTTACGTGACGATTCAGGCGAGCCAGTCATTTGCAACCGTCTGAAATCTTCCTGTAAGTACTCTGGATATCTTGTGTCACCACAACGTTGAACTAACTTGTCTAAACTAGGCCAAGGACTTAAAGTATGTTCCGCACGACCAGATACCGCCCTCGACGTGCAACACTCGTATACAAGCCGGTTGAGTGTTCACGACATCATCGCACCATCACTGTTCTCGTACGTCGACTCTGCGACCGCCGAGATCTTCATGAAGACTCTCGCACTTTTCTGTGCATTGAGCGAGCACGGCTGCTCGTTCAATGCCGGTCTCATATCTGGTGTGACGACTGCGCTGTCAGAGCCCAATCCTCACCCATGCATCCCAACTGGCGGCTTTGGTGCAGAGTCAGGCCCAGAATCTGACACGGACTTCGACACGGACTTCGATGACACACCTGACCCTCTGCCGGT
This sequence comes from Melanogaster broomeanus, assembly GCA_014904935.1. Taxonomy (NCBI): domain Eukaryota; kingdom Fungi; phylum Basidiomycota; class Agaricomycetes; order Boletales; family Melanogastraceae; genus Melanogaster; species Melanogaster broomeanus. Next base: position 69,460 of record MU123860.1, on the reverse strand, counting down.
TGCCTTAGTACAGAATGGCCATCTTCGCAACAGTCGACGACGCCAGTCCAACAACCATGAAATGTGTATGGGTAAGCTCGTCATGCGACGCGACAGATTTAATCGTCATTTCATTTGGTAAGTATTATTCTAGCATGCTCAGACCATAGTAGTATTAAATCCCTTATAGCTGCCAGTACCATACACGGACTCGACGCTCTCATTTGATCCTGCGCAACTTGCAGGAATATGATCTTGACTATTTACGTGCGCTCCTCGAGAACAACACGAGTGTCATTGCCAAGCATGAGGGTGCAGCGAGGGAACGTGGATACGGTCCACTAGTTCCGTGCTCGTTTGTCGCGTCACCGTCAGAACAGAAACAGCTTTGTCGTGAGTGCTGTGAGCTATTTGGACTTTTCCTAACAAACTAATAATTAATTGACAGCTCATTGGCATCGATTTGCAGATGGCACGCTGGCCCAAGGAACACTAGCCCGAGAAATGAAATGCACTTCAACATTTTACATCTATGTCCCTCAAGACCTTGCCGCATGCCCTCGCGTTGTCGTCGTTTGTCGCAACCCGCACTCACATCCTCCGCCAGCTCCAATCGCAACACCACCTCCCCTCGTTGCCACCTTCAGTGAGCTGCTGCATGACATGCATTGGCAGCTCGCAGATGCCACACCACGCCGTGTCATGCTTGACTCAGGTTTTGTACGAGGGTTGCGGAAAGAGCTGGGGTGGAATTCAGATCACACGCCAAGTTTGTCTGATTTGCATCCTTCTCTTGCAAATCTTGATCACGTACGTCGCCTTATCAATACCGTCCGACTTCAGAAGTTTCCGAATGGTACTGGCTATGATGGTATGTTGTCCCATTATTATCTTTGATCAAGTTATAGGCTTATATTTCGCAGCTGTCAAGCTACTTGTTAGTAATGACACCAACCAGTCTTCCCGCTACGTCCGATGTACTGAAATGTACACCTTGCCGGATGGTGCTGAATTCCGACTGATCGTTTGCATGTCGCCGACAATGTCCCTTCGTCTTACTCAAGCGACACGAATCTCGATTGACACATCATTCAAGCGGATACATGGATGGCAAGAATTCGAAGTCGAGGCTTGGGACAACCATCGTATGAGATGTAAGTACACAAGCCTTGTTGCTTTACTTTTCATGATTCGGTTTTCCAGCTGTCGTTAGCACTAGGGCTTTCATCACGTCGCAGTCTGCTGATGCACACTTCATCCTATTTCGGCGTATCTTCGAGATTGCTGAAGCTGATACTGGCACTGCCATCACGTTCCATCATATCGATGGGGTAGGTTTTGAGTCGGTCGTTGCAGATGGTCATAAAGGCCAAGGTCTGGGTGAGTATTGAGTCCATTCAGGTTTTACATGGTACTAAGGCTATGCTAGGTCTTGGAATGTTTTGTGTTCACCTCTGTCGTGGAAATCGCACACCATGTAAATATGAGCCTCACCGCTGCCTGGCGATTTGAACCCATATGATCATCTTCGGCGAATGTATCGCCTATGCACTGTTCATTTCGGCGTAATGCTTTCAAACTACATGCTAGTGTAAACACCTCAAGTATACAATGCTATGCTCAGCCTATCATCTTTCGAATCTCATCCTGATCTCGAACAGACTCTTGAGATCATTCGAGCAGGTGGAAAGAAGCTAAAGGTATTGTATTTCAGTTCAACATATGCACAAATCTAATATTCAGTTAGCTTGGCTCAAGGACAAGATAGACGGACAAAGTTTGCACTACCAGCTCTATACTTCCGAAGAGCCTAATGCCAGCTGATTTCTGGAAAGCTTGTCCAACAACAACAAATGGCAATGAGCAAGCGCATCGTAGTATCAACCGTGATGGTGTTCATCTTACTTGCTTGGAGGTGTCATGCGGGGTCAAGACTATGATGAGCGTGCTGCTAGCAGCATTGACATCCATCAAACATACGGTATTAATACTCGTGATAGAGGGTCTACTCACACCCGACGTGCCTCACGTGCTGTATCACGACTTGGTCAGTGAGATTGTTCAGATGTCTATTGTCATTTGCTAAGCTTGTACTTTGTTTAGCACGCAACACAGCGCAAACGTCAGGAAAAAGCAAGCCCTACTGTATCATCTGGCACTCAGCTACCTATTATCCATGAGCATGACGAGCATGACCTTCCCACGATGACACCACCCTACGAACAAGTCAACACTGGCACATCCTTCGAAGCTGCAATACCCTACCTGCATTCACAGGACATGCAACAAGTCACCAGCTCCTCAACCTCCCCTGGAGTTGCGGGTGCTCGAGATTACCACCCTCCTGCAACTACACCACCAACCGAATACATTTGCACTGCACCCATCAACGTTCCAAACATTAATCCCGACACACCACCCCATCAGTACTACAACCCACCAACGATACACAAGTTATACCCTAGGAATGGCTTTAACACGGGGATCAGCAACACAGATTACCAGTGTTTCGCCACACATACTCCTACCAGAAATATCCAGACCACTAATTGCAGACACAGTCAGACTCTCACAATACAGTGAGCTGGCTGGTGCACTCGGTGACTAACAGATAGACAGATCACATTTTATTAGGGTACAACGAAGTATATAGTGAGAAGTGAATGTTGAGGGGACATACCATTATTTTGAAGACGACAACACAAACAAGGTAGTTCACAATGAGTCAAGGAAGCGTAAAGAGCAACGAAAAGAATCGCAAAGAATAATGAAAGGGAGTATCAAGAATGATGAAAGGGAGCATGCAGAACACACAGAATGAGCACAGGGAGTGTGAAGAACAAGCACAAATAGTGTGCACACAGACGAGCGGTAGAAGAACAAAGAAAAAGGTAAGGGAGACAACGAGCAGGAGGAGAACAAACAAGGGGGGAAATAGCGAGCGACAAAAGAAATGGGCCAGGTCTTTATAGTGAAAAGACACGTAGTCAGAATGTAATTGTTTAAGGTTCTGTCCCATAATGAGAAGCGGTTTTCGGGGGACTTACCTGGTGATACCCGAAAGGGTGTTCGGACTTTCTTCGTCGCACAGGAACAACATGTCGTAATGCTTCTGACGGGTAACAGAGGACTACAAACTCTCTTAGTATTTCTGTTTACTCACAAATAGGGCTTGTCCAAATGGAAAGGAGATTCGAGTTCGGCGAACATGCTAACCTCCTTTCAATTCCAGCGTCAGAGTGTTGCGCGAGGGTTCTGGGAGCCTTTCCGACTGGCGGAAAACATGTTTTCTTCCCTGTTGAGGACGATGGTAGTGCAATCAACGGAAACGGTGGCAACGGAGTGTATCCGAGTCATAAACAGTAAGATGATCGTTTTTGAGAGCAGGGGTTCGACGAGCGTCGAGGGGTGTCAAAGGCAATACTGTTTTCGGAAAGCCGCGAAGGTCGCCGCCTCGCGAAAGATTTTGTTTGTCCCGCTCCAGTTGGTGTGGAAAGCCGGACAACCCTGTTCAAAAGATCCTGTGGCCGTGGCTTTACCACACTGGGCAATGGTCATCGGGGGGACTTCGGTCACTCATTGGCCAAGAGCACGGTTGTCCGGCTTTGCATAAGTTGGAAACAAAGTTCCTGAGAGCAACACCGATCAAAGTGGCCTATGACAACTGTATTTGGATGAGCATATGTAGATGAAGGTCCCAAGTCGAGCGTAGCGTCAAGCGGTTCTAACATTTTGCATGCCATACCTGGAAGACCGAAACGCCCCTGTCTGTCACATTTACAGAGCGACCCGCTTCGTATCCCTTTCCTGCCCAAACCCACTCTCCTTGTGTTAGAATTTCAGGCGGGTGAACGACGAAGGGTAACGGGTGCCAATTCTGTGGCAAACGCACGGGGTACATCGGATCGTAACTACTCGTATTTAAGCAGAAAGGAACAATGAAATATCAAATATGTAGATAACAACGCATGTCAAAGTGAAACCGGCCGACGTCAAAATCATTTGGTTGCACGCGGGAATGGAATTTCAACATCTTGGAGTTGAATCGTTCGAGTGTTGTGTCCTCTGTTACAGTTCTGTTACCCATCGGAAGCAGAACGTAAGAGAATTACAGCATTTGTCAAAAAGTCCGAACACTGGCGGAAACAGTAGACCCCTCAGGGCCCCCAGTGAAAATTGGCTATGATGACCAATGCTCGGGCATGTCCTGATATGATTTCTTGGCCAGTAGATAGGACCGACATAGTAGATCAGAATGGAACATATTTTACTAATAGAATGAGAATGCCATGCATGCTAGGGCATGATTGAAAACGCTTCCATATGATTTTTTGAGGGATGACATCAGGAAGCAGATTACAACATATTTCTGCTGGATGTTTGTGCATACCGTATATGCTTGCAACTGCTGGCAAATGATATTCTCCCCATGCCACACATGTACGCCATATGCTCATAAATGTTCAGAAATGATATTATTATTTGTAAGCATGATTTGTAATACGGGGCCGGGGTAACATAGATCGTGATATAGACGGCTACAGCGCCTCGGAAACGGTCTATAAAATACATGGAATCAGCCAGAAAACATATGGAATAAGGTTAGTCCGGGTGGCAAATAATGAAAGAGGGGGAAGGGGGTGTGACCGTGTCATCTCCGGTGATTAATGTGAGGAGGGGGGTTCGCGCGCCCTCAGGCTAATGGAGTGTTCCACGAAACCTGAAGGCGTCGTCGCTCCAGGCATCCTTGTTAACATACACATTGTTTAGTATACTCTACGTCAAATCATCATGGAAATGGCACTTAACTGTCTGGTATCTCCTGCATACATGCAGCCCTAGAAGATATGTATCGCAGTGCCAGCGAGTAAAAGGCCTAAAGAATGAACTTATCTGCGGCTTGAGACCACATTCTGAACTGGACTTCTTTTGGATGCTAAGAGTCAACAGGAGCACGCTGTAGACGAGACGAGAATGTGGTTCTTCATTGAGTACAAGGGACTTGGTGAGACGAGACTTCGAGTGTTGTGCACAATCAGCGAGACAACACAATCAGAACCAAACACACAATTGCCAGCTGCCAATGCCAGTAGCAAGCCTTGCAATGCAAGGCACAGCATATTATACCCAAATTGCTATCCAATGTTGCAACTTGCTATTGCGCTGGCGAGAATCCAGGCAACATGGACAATGTCATTTGCAAATTACAGCACTTCGATCAGACTCGCGCAGAAATCAACATACAAACAAAGTAAAATACATATGCTAACAGCCAGAGACCGAACTCAGCATGGCCAGTTTTCACTGGGGGCCCTCAGGCTGTGCCGCACTTCCCGTTTATGTACCGTAAGAAGGTAGGGACTGCCAGTGATGGATCCAAGGAAGGCACTTGAAACACAGAAATATCTGACGGGCACAAATCACTAGCTGAAGACCCTGCAACAGCAAATACCCATATCTGGGGGGGTTGATTGCGATACGTCTGTTCTGTAGTAAGTCCCACAACGGGCCGTAGACGTGGGTAGCAATGAGCGGAAGAGTCCAATGTCATGGTACACTCCCAGATTTCCCATTTGAAGGATGTTAGCATGAATCACGTGATAGGACTAGTGCAAGCAGGTAACTTAGGCAGTAACTTACAATGAGGATTCAGATGTCGTTTAGGACTCTGCGAGCACGAACGTGGATGGATGATATCTGATAAGGCTAATTTACAACAGCTTTTGTGAAAATCGTGTGGAAAAACATGTTACAGGTGGTATGCCATAGCGAGCGTCACAGTCAGCATAGCGGTGATTATTGCCATTCTCTGTACGGAATTCTTCCTTTCTTCATTCATGGGTCCCTCACCAGCTCTGTGGGTGAACCAGTCGAATCTGTGGCCAAGGCAGCCTATCTCGCCGCGCTCCAACAGGCCGACAACACGCCCACACTCACTCGCTACCCTGATCAGCGAGCTCTCTATTACAGCCACGACCCATTTGGGGCCTACGAGAGTGGAGTTGATCGTCAACGCCCTGTCTGCGTTGCGATAAAGATGACGATACATGTCGTGAACGATGTTGGCGATGATTGTCACAGTGGAAAGATGAACTGCGAGGACGAGAGGAAACGCGACGCGGCTCAAGAGGTACGTCAGAATGCCTACACTTCCTAGGATACCGCTGATCAGCAGGGTTTCACCGCTGTTCGGCGCGTGATCGATGTAGGTCAGATCAGGGTATAGCCTAATGAGGCCTCCATCGCCTTTGGACCACATGTAAAAGCGCCAGTACGACCTGTTCCCGCCACCCCACCAAGGATGAGTGACAACAACCTCTGGCGCGGCGTGAAACCCTTCCCTTCCATTACTGATCGAAAAATCCCTTTTCCGTCGGCAGAAGTCAATATCTTCGCCGCCTCCTGTCTTCGGGAACTGGAGATCGTACTCAACCCCATCGTCAATGCGACGGGCAATGATGTTTGCTGTCACTCCCCACGGCATATCTTTCTCCTCCGCCATCTTCACGGCAATGTCCCAAAAATATGTGACGCCAGCCAGATGCACGGCGGTTGTAAAGATGGACTCGGCTGGAGGGAACTGTGCATTCCCGATGAAGCCCGCTGCGTTGGGATTCGCACGGATGACTTTCTCGGCCTCCACCAAGAGGTCTGATCGAGGTGTTACATCGTCGTCCAAGTATATTATCCACTCTGCCGCCGATTCTTTCATGCCTCGATTGCGCGAGGCTGACGCGCCGAGGTTCTTATCATTCGTGCGGATGCGGACATCTGGCCTGGAAGCATACTTCGTCTCGAGCTCGATACGCGCAGGAGACTGCGGGTCATCGATGATTATTATGAACATCACGGTACATGACGGAGACGGCTTCAGGTTCAGAATGGGCTCGAGGAAAGGCAACTGGACCCGGAAGCTGGGGATAACGACGTCAAGTGCGAGTTTACGCGAGACCGTTGGACGATGTTGGAGGAGCCACTGCTCGACAGTAACGGTTGCGTTGTCGAGCGTGGCGAAGGTCCATCCCTGAGCATGTTGCTGGCGATATCGTGCTGGCTGGCTCCCACCAATTCCGTTGGTGATTCTAGCTGAAAACATTGTCGAACAGTTCCAACGGCGATATAGCTGATATAGGAAAGGATCGCCGTCTTGGTTGATGAATATCTCGGGAATGACGTCGCCGTCGAAGATATCTAGATGAGTAGAGTGAACGATGGGAAATGTTGGCATGCCGGGGAAAGTGGTATCTGTAAACGCCACGCATCCGAAGCCATGAGGGACGTCCACGCGCTCCGCTAGCTCAGCGAATTTGGCGTGGGCGTCTCTCATCCAACCTTCGTCCTTGAGGACGACATCGTCGCCCATCAGGACGAAGTAATCACATCCATCCTTCCAGGCTCGCTTGGCAATCTGTCGCCAGATGGCACAAACATGCCCAGAAGGGTGCTTGCAGACTTCTATCGCGACGTCACAGATATCTTGTGACACTAAAACGGATTCAGCGATGTTCAAACCGCTATCGGTTCTCCTAAGGAAGTCGTCGTCGTCGTCGATCGCCAGGTACACTTTGACGAAGAACTGTTGACCGCCGAGTTGTTGCGTATCGCGCCAGGTGGTGCGAGCGAGGGATTTGGCGAATGCTCTAAGCAGAGAGAGACATTCTTGGGGAGGATTCGATCCCCGCGATGTGATAGGGAGCAGGATGGCGAATTTGATACCACTCTCTGTCAGGTTGACGAGTTTGCTGCACTGCATCATCTGCAGAGTTGATTCGCGTTGGCTATCGTCCAAGCCAGCGACATTCTTTTCGATCTCCTCGTTGATCCACTCGGCAGTCCGCTTCATCCCATCCTCCAAGGATAAGCTCGGGGACCAGCCAAGGGTCTCCCTCACAAAGTCATTGTTGGAACTGCGGGAGCTAACACCAGATCGGTTTTGAATCGGTATCGTAGCGAAACTTGACATCTTCTGGGTGCAATCCTGCGCACTGCACCGCTATCTCTGCGAGCGATTCGATGGTCACTGAGTGATCAGAGCCTATGTTGACAGGAATGTCACAGCTCGACTCAAGGAGTTTCAAGACGCCTTCAACACAGTCGTCAATGTAGAGGAAACTTCGCCGCTGCTGTCCGTCTCCCCATATCTCGAGCTCGGCAGGGAATTCTTCCGCCAAACGCAAAGAAAGCGCCTTTCGGAGAAGGGCAGCGGGAACTTTTTCCCGACCGTTGTTCCATGCCCCGCGCGGGCCAAAGATGTTGTGGAAGCGCGCGATTCGCACCTGTATTTTTCTCGCGCTGTTGAGAACGAGCAGCTCGGATGTGAGTTTTTCTAGGCCATAATGGCCTTGGGGTTTGGGGATGCCGCCTTCCCATACACATGTCTCCTTGAGGGAGACATCGGCATTGGCGTCGATCTGCATGTGTTCTGGATAGACGCACGCGGAAGATGCGTAGAAGAAGACGCGGACTCCTTCACGAATAGAGGCAGCCAAGATATTGGAGGTCATGGTGGAATTTTGGGAATAGATTGGCAAGTCGTTGCCCTCATGGATGGTCCCCATGCCGCCCATGGCAGCGGCAAAGTGGAGGACAGTGTCTGTGCCGTTGACGGCGCGCTCACAGAAGCGCGAGTCGCAGAGGTTCCCCAGGAGGGTCTCATGGCAGATAGGCTCCGCAAACGCAGAGAATTGGCTGAGATCTGCCACGCGGACAAACTCGCCACGGTCAAAGAGTGCCTTTGCAACATGTGAGCCCTGGAGGAGAAGGTATCAATTGGTGTCTCATGCAGCGCTCTCCCAACTTACGATAAACCCATTTCCGCCAGTAACGAGGAACCTCCTGCGAACATCAGGAGATCTGGAGGGTGGTTGAACGTCGTCCATTGACAAGGACTCAGCGAATATTCAGCGCTCAGCTATCGATGGTTATCGCGGGACGTTATACGCGGGTTATATATGTGTTTGAGTCAATCGAACGACATATATCAGGGTTCAGATTGAAAGTTTTCTGAAGGTTGGATATCGGCAAGGCAGGAAGGTATGAATCTGGTAGAAGCGAGATGAAGTCAGTACCTCTGCCTTTGAAGTAGTCTGGTGACCAGATCCGTCTAAGAGCAAGCCGTCTATCGACGCCTTGCCTCATTAGACGGATTCCAGTTACCATCTTGAGTCTACCCTTGATACATCAAAACGCTCCTGTCTGTCACATATACAGAGAGGCACGCTTCGCATCCCTTTCCTGCCACCCCACTCTCCTCCGTCTTCTACTCACCCAGCGCCAGGTACAGTCTTCAAATCCCTATCAATGCGTGCTACCTGACGATTCGAAGAAATTGAAGTCTGCAGCAGTGATGAATATTCCAGACGAGAAGGCAACCATCGACCGCTATGAATTTACCCCCACTCAAGACTGGTTCACACCCAATATCCCCTCATGGAAAAACTATTTCCCCTCTCGTTACCGCCAAAGAGCCACGCGTACTCGAGATCGGCTCTTGGGAGGGTCGCTCAGCAGTCTTCCTCTTGAGCACCCTCTGTGCCACGAGCGGGGAGATCGTATGTGTCGATCATTTTGACCTGATGAAGACGACCGAGGGACGAGAGCGTTACCGCAAAATCGTGCATAACCTCGCGCTCACTGGTCGTCCCGCTCGCGTGCTTCCCCAATTTAGTGTCCCAGCTTTGTATACCCTCCTACAGGAGGAAACGAACAAGATCACGACGCTGGATTCGATTGGATTTACGTCGACGGTTCCCATCGTGCAGATGACACACTCCTCGACGCGGAGCTAGCGTGGCGGCTGGCTCGGCCAGGGTGTGTGTTCGTCTTCGACGATTATAACTGGCCCGAGCAGCCTGTAGAAAGCCCCCACCATCCTCGACGCGGTATCGACGCGTTTCTCGCACTTCATGCTGGGGAATACAATCGCATTTCCGCAAACCCAGAACAGTACCAGATGGTACTGCAGAAAACCGTCCCAATGCGCATCGGCTTTCTTCTTGAACAACACGAGAGAAAAAGTCTCGAGGATGCGTTTGGGTACGGAATCAACGTCGCACTCACTGTTGACTCGGCATATGCCATGCCAGCTGCGGTGACTTTGCATAGCATCGTCGAGAAGACCCAGGGACGCATCACGCTCTACGTGGTCGACTGTGGCCTCTCCGAGGAAGATAAGAAGAAGATCGAAACATCACTTCCTATTCGCCAGGACGTCACCCTCTTGTTTGTGGAGTTACCCCAGAACTCCCTCACTCACAAGATGGGTGCGGTGTGGGCGAAAATCGACATGATAAACTCCCTGCCTGTCCAGCGTGTGCTGTATCTAGATGCAGACACTCTGGTACGCATGGATTTGGGAGAGCTGTGGAGTACCGACCTCAAAGGTCGCTCTCTTGCCGCAGTGCCTGACGTAGGGTGCCCGCTGGGACACGAGGGTGTTCCAACGGGCGACTACTTCAATGCTGGCGTGCTCTTGATCGACCTCGGCAAAGCACGCTCTAGGCTTCCAGAGCTCGAAGCCCGTTGTTCTGAGATGAAGAATTCACGGTTCTACGAACAAGACGCACTCAACGTGCACTTTGCGGTGACTGGACGCCGATGAACTTGAGGTGGAACGCACAGGGACTCGGAACGTATGCGGAATGCGCATCAGGAGAGCGAAAGGGGCTTTGCTTGGAGAAGATGAAGGATCCGGGGATCGTACATTTCACAGGACCAGTTCACCCGTCGGTAGCAGTCGTGCTGAATCCCTACGTGCAACCATACACAGCCAAACCATGGGGCTACGCTGGTGCACCAGGGCATCCATTCCAAAGGGCGTGGTGGGACATGCTAGAGAAGACCGCATGGAAGGGCTGGAAGGAGACCGCTGGATATAACTGAGACTTGCCAGAAGGCCAGGATGGAGGCGCTGAAGACGGCGGAGGAAGAGTTTGAGAAGCAGTTACAGCTGAGGGTGTAAAATACGACTCGAGTCGATGACATATTCTTGCAATTAGTACAGGTATTTCTTGCCAGAGAGCTGACACGACTGGGGTTGTAGCAAAAGAAAACGCTGAGACAGTAACTGGAATGTTGAAAGGTTAACTAGTGCAGACAAAAGAGTCGAAGTAAGACACTTCGGTGGTTCAATAGTGATACATAACATAGATGGTGGTGACACTCAACCACACTACACTGAAGCGCATACCAGACCTTCGCAACGAGGACCTCCAAGTGGCCGACAAGACCTGAACCTCTGGAACGTTGTTTTCGATAAGTGTCGGCCGTAGGCAGACCGGTTTAGATGGTGGGAAGACAGTCGTTCCAGTGACACTCGGAGAATTACGCGTGTGCAGTGCTTCACTTGGTTCCTTCTGCCATGTACATGTACAGCTCTGTCCGAGCCGCCCCAAACCCTAAACCCCACATCTGATGAAGAAAATGCGGCGCTCCGTTGGGTATGTCACCAACGTTGGTTGAAGTATTCCTTGATGTCCGCATGCAGACTCAGATCTAGTAGTCTGTTGTAGCAATTGGTATGCAAAATCGTGACAGAAGACAACTTGCACGTGGGGAAGGTCTGCAACCGAGTAGCATGCCAATCATACCGAGCACAGCACATTGATATCATTGCTATAGAACATCCATGGCATTGCAAGCGAGGGGAAAAACCGAAATAAAAAGAATAAGATAGGCCGATAGACAAAAAATGTCACCCAGAATACATCACAACTACAGCACTACACTAGCAGCCTCCCCAGCGCCACCGCTCTTAGATCTCCGCAGAGGTGCAGACAGGAAAGGTCGTGCGAGACTCCATCACCGATCTCTCCGCCGTGGCGTCCCAGGTACTTTGCGTGGTGTTGCCCCCACGCCTGGTGCCAGCCCTGTTAGTCGTCGCTCTCCAACGCCACTGGACCCTCCCTCCTGCACGCGCTGTACCTCCCTTACAGCTCTGCGAGCGGCGTCCCCTATCTTGCCTGGCGGCCGTTCCTTGTCTATACGAGACAAGGCACGAAGGATGTCTCTTGGACTCTCTCCAGGCGGATGGCTCATGCCTCGTCGTTTCGTCCATGGAAGGTGTGACGAAAGTGATGTTGATGACGAGCTTGGCGGTGGTGGTAAGGAATGCGATCGTGCCGAGAGAGCGAGCGAGAGGAGCGAGAAACGATGGTCAAGCTCTGCCTCAGCAAAATTGGTCGTTTGGACCGCCGAGTTGACGTGTGAAAAGAGGCTGTCCACTTTAAATTGGAGATCCTCTATTTCTCGGTCCAAGGGTCCTCGGAACTCAGACCCTGCCAGAGGCTCGGAAGACATGACTTGCTTGATCAGTTCGAGGTCAATCTTTTCCTTGAATTCATCGGATAGATCTCCTTCACGTGGAAGGAGCCACGACCAGTCATCTGACAGCTCTTGTGATGTCGCTCGTTGTTTGCCTTTGGCCTTGGCGGATGAAGGCGGTTTGAGAGCTTGCCGCCGTTTCTCGAGGTCAGCATTGGAGTTCTCCTCATACTGGCGGTAAAATTGATCCACTCGTGACCAGGCCTCTGACTCGGCTTGCGCTCTGGAAGATTTTACGTGAGTTTGGCAAGAATCATGCGAAGGATTTAGGAGACCCACCGATGGATATGTCGCTGGAACGTCACCTCCCGTGCACGATTCTTCACGTTCTGTTCGTTGGGTTTCAAGGCCCCCCTTCAGTTGCTTTCCCATCACTACCACGACTATATACAGATGTATCAATCTTCTTCTCAGCCAGCATACGGATGAAGTCCTCTTGTACAATCTTGAGTAATTGCTTCTGTCGATCATCGAGTGGGGGTGGATCCTTGCCATGACTGGTGGATGACTTGGATGGTGGTTTTGAGGGTTTCGTGGACGACGATGCCGCTTCCGACGGTCGTGACATGGCACGTGCAGCTGACCAGACAAGTAACTGTCGTGCCCGTTGTGGTTCGGGGAGATCATAATCGATGTGTTTGTAAAAACTAGAATCAGCAACGGAGGGATGTGGTTGGGCTATACAAACAAATCATCAGGGTCAAGTTAGAAAGGAAAGACCACAGTGCAGCACGAACATAATGGATTAGAAGAGAGAGACGCACAGATAACGCCGGTATTCTCAAAGCTGGTACTTATTCGCTTACCACGCATGCTCATCGAACTTCGTCGGGAATGTGAGGGTGTGTGAGTTTGCGGTGTTCGGGGAAGAGGTTGACCATCGCGCATGTGTTTGTTGCGCTCAATCTGAGGGGTTTCACTATCGTGGAGTGGCTGTAGGGAGTCAGGTATGTGTCGCTTGGCGGGGGTACTGGACGAGGGAGGAAATTGGAAGGAGGGGTTGACCGCCTCCTTTGCGCGTGATCGACTACGTAGATGATCTGTCTCGGACTCCATCTGTCGTATATCCTCGTCTAGCTCTGGCTCTTCACGCATCGTGGCGAGAACATCGCGTGATTTGGCACTTGTAGGTGCGCGGGAAGCGTCAGCTTTGAACTTCTTTGACGCGGGTTTTGAAGGTCCAGATGCAGTAGAAGTTGAAGTTGACGGCAATGGTTGTGAATGGGAAGATGGTGGACGGGACGATGAACGGGAGGTCGTGATAGTCAAAGGTTGGGACGAGGAATGGTTTTGAGGCGATAAAGGACGCGATGGTGGTGCACGAACTATGATCAACCCACCAGGTTGCTCCTCTCCTATGTCTAGAGGCGAACAATCAGCTATCCACGCGACTTTGTAAGGATATCTACTCACGTTTGCGTTTGGATCCGCCCGGCTTCGACTGTATCGCATTTTGTCAGTGAATGCACCGACAACTGGTACATCTTCCTCACCTCTTTCTTCATCCTCTTTACTGCTGCCGCAACTAAGGGATTTGAATCATCTGGTGCTTTCCGTTTCGCAACTGGGTTGGGGTCAGAAGGTACCAGCGGATCTTCTAGTCCTGCTGCCGCGAGTAACCGTGTCCCGTTCATGGAAATCCACCAACCAACCTCATTAAAGTGTGGTTGTAGGCGCCAGATGTGTATATCTTCGAGCTCGTTGTCGGACTCGGCGTCGGCGTCGGCGGCAACGGTGAACGGCTGAGGTGAACGTACGGAGGGCGGAGTTTCAATATTGAATTCCCACTTGTGTATTTTCAATTTTGTGATCAACGAAGGAGAGCGTGACACAACGCGACGCGTTAAATTAGTGTCACGTCACGCAACCATGTTGAGCACAGTAGGCATCAAGAAGGAAATATCGTTTAAGTTAATGGCAGAACAACCAGGGCTAAGAAGTGGAAGAGATATGTCTACACTTCCCCCTTCGCATGTCTCGCTCCAAAGATACCAGTCCCAACTCTCACGATATCACCTCCTGCCTTCAACGCAGCTTCGAAATCACTCGACATCCCCATACTCAGCAACAACTTTCCATCCACGCCCCACTTACCACCCAACTCCGGATCCTGCTGTAGCACTTCGTGCAAGATATCGCGTGTGCGCTTGAGAGTCTCAAAGTCCTCGTTCGGCTTTTCGGCCGAGGCAACTGATTGGGTGAGCGAACCAATAGTCATTAGCCCTTGGAGATGTAGTCGGGGACAGTCGATGATAATGTGCCGTGCAAGCTGCACGAGCTCAGAGTCGTACGATTCCGTGAGGGCAAGCGGAGGCAGCCCAGACTTCGCGTCCTCGCCGGACGTATTAATCTGCAGCAAAATATTGAGGGGAGTTGTTCTTTGGGGCGGTAATGACTTGTTTAGTGCGGTAGCTGCCTTTGCAGAATTCACGGTCTGGATCGCATAGATATTCGGTATCGCTGGTTTCCAAAGAGAGGTCGGGTACGCATACATGAAACCTAACAATCATACGTACATGCCAGCGTCTTTGATTTATTGGACTGCAAGGTACCGATGAAGTGCCACCTGATATCTGCTGGAAGCTGCGAACGATGAGATCAGTTGAATCACAGTGCGTGCAATGATCGCACCTGCTGAGCCTTCTCTACCAGCTCGTTTACATAGTTTTCACCAAAATCGCGCTGTCCACATTCATAGCACGCAAGGATGTCAGGGACTGGTTTATACTTCGATACGGCAACAAGAGTAGTAGACTTCAAGGACGCTGAGGAAGCCTGGCGCACACGCTCTTGTATCTCTGATAGAGATTCAGAGAGTTCCTGGAAACGCTCAGCTGTTGCTTTTTGAATGGTTGCAGATGCCATGTGTAGTCGTGAAACTGTCGATAACGCTCCAAGGACGATGCGGGCATTCATTGACTCACCCGATCGACGAGCCATGTGGAAGGGAAGCTTGGCTATCTCACGTGACACCAATAATTCGCCTACCATTGAATTATACATTGCAATTACCTCTTCATTCAAGTTCATGCCATGCTGACCTTCAATGGACTATCTGCGTGGATTGAGGTTGACGGGAAGGAACTGGAGCAATATGGGGTCGAAGAGGATCTTGAAAAGAGCGAGGTGACTTGTTGGATCGCGACACAAGTTGGCAAGGCAAGTCACCTAATTTTGACGATATCATGGCCACTGCTCACCTCCACAAACCCAGAACTTTTCTGTTGTATTCAGGGATAACCTACCACATCGAGAACACGCACTCGCCTCATATCCAAACTTCGACGGGACCAATATCCATGGCAAAGTCCTCCGTCCGCCTACTGGATTGAGGTATGGTACCGACTTTGAGAAGTCGCGCACTGTGGTGCAAATGGATAACGTCGTCTCTGCAACATCCGTGCGCCCTTTTGTGTTTTCAAAGCTAGAACTTACTGGTATGTTGTAATCTACACTAGTTATCAAGTCAGGGTGCTATCGTATTTGCAGATGAAGATGAATACGTGGGCAAAGCTTCAAAACACTTGGGCCAGATACAGCTCTCCATATCCAGAGTCGACATCTCACAACGCATGTTGGCTGCGAATGCCCACGTATCTGGTCAGGGAAAGGTCCATGAACGCTCCAAGAAGGCCGTCTCTCACTGTGTTTCGTGTGTCAACTGCCCTGCTCTGTTGATAATATCTAAAGTTGCCTTCCAGGTATGGACAGGAAGTGAAGACGGAGATAAAGTATGCGGTTTCAGTAAGGCTTCTGGATGCCGCGCCTCTTGCTACCTTCGTGTTCAAGTATAGAGACTATAGTCCGTCTACGCGCCAATCGCATAGGGGCTCCAGCTGACAGTCACGCTCAGGTCTCTTGCAAGCCAATGGCATCGTCCCCAAGCCACCAGCCGCTGAGAAAAAACCTGCAACATACGAAGAAGTGCTTGACCTGACCATTGATGATTACGTCAAACAAGAGCCAGTTAGCAAAGAAGTCAAAGTTCTAGATGACGCTATCGGTGCCATGCAGAAGCAACGAGCGACTCTACTGCTGAAGCGGTCGCATCCAATTGCGAGTGGATCGCAACCGCTTGCCAAGAGGATTAAACGGGAAGGGAAGTTCATTCCTACTGGCGAGGTCATTGACCTGACCTGACGTGCTGTGCCAGTGGTTTCGTGCCTTGTCATATCCTACTGTTAGTACTTCATCCACATTTAGTATTCTCTTTTCTTTTTGTTGGCAGTGAGCGATGCAAATCAATGTGCAACCACTAGTTAGCATACGAGCTTCTCTGTAATCTGTTGTTTGTTTCGAAGAAACGCGACTGCTGAAACCCTAGGTATACTGGAGCTAAGTGGTATATATGCATGGAACTATGGAAGATCTTCCTCTAAAAGTCTACGCTCACAACTGAAGATTCTGTCTATGGAGTGAAGGTGAGCAGGAACCGGAAGAATATGAGTCAGAGATGATGGAATGAGGGACGACCAGCCTCTGACAGGATAGGAAGAGTACCAGTAGCTCTAGGAGATCAGACAATGCAATGACACATCCTGAGGGCTCTAGAAACGACATCGACACACCTCGCTCAAGTTGAAGGACGACGTCTCCGCACACCACATCCGAAGTTAAATTGGAGCGCTGTGAGTATCCGCCTCTCGCTTTGGATCGCAAGAAGCCAATAGGTCATTAGCCAAAGATCTTGTCGATCTCACCAGTACGTTAACAACACTGCCGTTTTATCGGGAAGCTCCCACTGGCAATTACCTACAGGCAACCATGAATATTTACACCGGTCCTCGAAGCTCTAGGCTGGATAATGTCAGTTTTATAAAATAAAAAAAAGCTGAGATGAATTGGTCTCGCACGATAAAATCATCAATGAGGTCAAAGCAAGTCCACGAACATTCCAAGGAACTGCGTCGGCTTTCTGTGGGGCTCGCGGAGATGGTTGTTAGGTATAATAAAAGCAGGTTGGCCACTTCTCGGTTCGTGGTTTACTCGTGGCGTGTGGGCTCCGAATCTCTTTGTTACCTACATGTTCGATCCATCGACGAGACTCTCCCGCAAGTGGGCACGCTGATCCTTACTTCAATGTCTCCTGCAAGTAAACGTCCGAGTCATTCCGACAATCAGCCAATGAGAAACGAGAAGCAACTACAGATCGGGCGCTCGGACCTACCACAATATACATCAACGAGAAATCAAGCGCGGCGACAATCACGGAGAGCCGTGACGGTGTTTGTACACTGCCAGTGCGCGCCTGTTGGGAGATAAAATGTGAATATCTCGGGGCCGTGGGGATCTCATCGACTGAATGATGATCCTGGGCAGAATGGGTGTGGTCCGTCCTATTGGTTAGATTTGCTGAGTGGCTGCACTGCGCACAAGGCAATGCCGCGGTTTGGAAGGAAGTCGTTACAGTGTTCGCATATCTTTCCGATGCTTCGTGTATCGGTTGCGGTTCTTCCTTCCTTCTATACACTTCGATTCCTTCTATACACTGTGGGAAACCCTTCTCGTTACATGTATTATCGCTCACATGGACAATGCAAAGGCATCCCCCTGCGAGTTTGCCCTGAGGTCGAGTGTCAGCATGTCTAATTACATACGTGCAAAGCTCAATGCTTGGTCGGTATCGTGACGCACCCTTGCGCCTATACATGGCCAGGGTACGCCGTAGACGTCAGTCCGAAGCCATATACCTAAATGTTGCTTAAGGATCGATGTTCGGTAGTGGGTTGATCGTGGCTGCGAAGCTGCGACCCGTCCTTCCACAGTAATACTCACACGGCCACGGCTTCCGACACACGTTTGTGTGGCTCTGGTGTAAATTTCTGCTCTCTCCCGCTCCCTCAACTCCAGCAAACATCTCTACGGAACCCTGTCGATCCCGGAGTTAGGACGGTATGATAATGTGGGAAATACAAGAAGAATATCATGGCGAGTAGGCACGGGATGTTTATGCGTACAGCATAAGCTTCCCGATTACCTGCACGAGGATAGGACGTCAATCGACAGGTGTCGATCGAATGATGCAATGACTCCATTGCATCCAAGAATTACTTGGTGATCGCAATTCCAATAGGGCGGTGACCCAGTATCCGAGGGTCAATTGGAGGAGGTAGGCTTCAAGTTCACATTCTTGAAAGCCCCACGACTCAGTAATGGTCGGACGGTCGATGAGCTAGCGGGAAGATACAAGAAATGAGTTTGGTTCCAAGGTACACTAAATCCTCGGACTCGTCCACAAATTATGAAAACTCTAGCAATATCATGTATTGCGGCTTGAATGCGCCGATTTATTTTGCGCAAGGTCCGTGTCTAACATGCTTGCTGTACATGGTCCAATAAAATCTTTGTGCCCTTGAATCTTTGTTAGGGTGAACTACTTGCTGGTGACAGAGTCGTGTGGAATGACTACGCTGATATCAGCGATCACGGCAGGACTCTTGGACCGTACGTCATGCATCATGCCGGGCGATAGGGAATTATCATCCCCAAGGGAGGTTTCACGTCAAGTTGGCTGTACTCTGCCCCAACAAACACACCTGACCCTATCTGACGTGGACGACTTCGAAACGTGACCAGCCAGTGTAGATGTATAACAGGTCTCTGCTACTATCCTCCCAATCTACACTCCCCCCACGTAACTCAATGATGTCGTTGTGCATTAACACGAAAGTCCGACCCGTCTTTGATTCCATCAGCCTGTCGTTGGCAGATGCTCCCAATTCCGCTGGACGGACGTGCTATTTGCCACCCACCTCGCCTTTCCGATGCAAACAGACCCCTCGTGGCTCCCGCAAGGTAAACACGTTTGCTCACGTCAGTAATACCGAGCTCCACTAAGCTTCTTCAACTCAGCTGCCCAATCACAGCCCGAGTGGTGGGTTATCATAAATTTCTGGTTGTTGGCCCAGTAGGACTCAGTACCGCACCTTCCACTGCATACCGCCGGTATATGGCTTCTTGGTCGTTATTAATGTCAAATGCGATAGCAGGATCACCTCGCGGCCGTAATACCAACAATTTCTCTCCTCACTCCGCAGTCCAAGGCAACCCGAATTGTCAGGCTGAGCGTCCTCTACCCTACAACGCGGCAGCCCCGCATTCTCCCCGTGATAATTTGTCTGTGCACAGGCCACAAAACGGGCCATTCCAACTAACATTTTTGTCGATGACCGATACAATTCCAACGGCGTCCCTCGCTTGCGGCGCCCTAGACATGCTACTTAATGCCGAGGCTACTCCAGAACCCAGCGCATCCTCCCAAGAAGAGCCCCAAATCACCAACGGCCCAGGCGCAATGTCTACCCTTGATTTTCCTAACAACTCTCTGAGCAGGCGTTCTTCACGCTCATCTACTAGGAACTTGAACCAACGCACTAAAGGCAGCGAACCGGCGAAACGGGACAAAACCCGCTTCACCTGTGCGTCGCCTTGCCCGTCGATTGTTTCCACCACAAGTTCCTCTAGCAGCTCTAGTTCGGCATGCAGTGTCAGCTCGACATGCAGCAGTGCTTCGTACACTAGCGGCACCTCGCTGACCCCATCTCCTATGGATTGCTCGAGGCGCTCTCCTCCACCAGAATCCTGTCCTCCCATGGTCGTGCAGAGCACCACCGCAAAACACAGTCTGTCTGTCACCCTCCCACGTGTTATTCAACCAGACATGGTGACAGTGTCAGCTAAGAAAGGAGACAGATTGAACGTTGTAGCGGATGCATGGCACATGGAACATGATTGTGAGTAGACTGCTCCGTTGTTATTATACGCTCTTCTTCTGATACCCTTGATTTGCTTGCCGTACACTCAGGTCACTACGAGTGGCAAATTCGTTTTGCGCTTGGCGATGTGGATATGTCTACAGTCCGTGCATTGTTCGGCCAGGACGGGAAGCTCACTCTCGAAGTCCAGAGACGTATCCCCGGGCAGGGCTGCACTCCTAGGCTCGGAATGGGGCTCAGATACAGGTATTAGTTATTCGACTCGCCGTAGTGTGCACCTGTTACTGATACGCAAGATCTGGTGTTCCTCAGCCTTTAATTTTGGTTTTGCGAATTCGCATACCTAGCTACGCTTATATCCGTATTAGTGCTTGTGTCTGTACCACAGAAGCATACCAAAACACCATCCAGCATCTATATACCACCACCACATGCTCAACACCTGCTACCCGCCACTCATCATATGAAACTATATATACATTTACCTTTTCATTTCCTCACACAACGGGCCTCTTGCTCGCCACATTGTAACAATAGTGCTTCCGTCTGTCCTAGGTTAGTATAAACTCGGAAGCAAAGCCAATTGGCTGCACGACTGATCGATGACCGTCTATTTGATACATTGACAGGTAGACGTTGTATGGGCAGAAAACACGCCCATTGACTCGAAGGCTAACATGAACCTCCAACGAGGTCAAGAAGTTATTCCGAGTACAGGTGTTTGAACATAACTTTCAGAGGAATTGAAGGCTGGAAAAACGATCCCAGGATCTGATTCTATACTTTGTCAGCGAGTGTGCCATCAGTCTCACGTAGCGTCTATGGTCTCCCTCTCAGCCTCGGTGAGCTACCCCTCAATCAGCTCAAAGTCTGGCTTTGTCGAGGCAGTGATATATATTACGGGTAGGCGGACCGGAAGACATTGGTAACCTAAAGGGCATTGATCATGAGAGGACTGTTCCCATTTAATAGACGGATGTATCTCCACCTTGTTTTCTACCAAACCGGTGTCCTCAGGAACAGCATCCACTTCAAGCATGCTTGTATTCCCCCAGACGCTGAAGGGTGCAATCAGTGGCAACATGCGGAAGTCAGACAGCGAGGTAGCATGACGAATTGATGAGGAACCTCAGGATGCATTGGTCCGTCCTCAATATTGTTCACCATGGCAAGCTATCGAGCACGAGCGTTTAATGCAACTCATGCAGTCACTTGTCACGTGGGGGGATGAAATCACCGTAGGTGGGGCGGTGAAGGAAGATTCCTGTCTGAGTTGCTGGGGGGATTTGTTGGAGGTGTCCAGAAACTGACCAATCTTTGAAGCATTCACTCTTACCGTAATAATTAGACTCGACACGGCGTTGAAGCTTCACTCATTGGCTGTGTCCAACAAGAAGAAAGAAAGACATACCAAATTAGAGTCTCGTGGGGTGGCGTCTAGCCAAACACCAACATATAACGCATGCAGGTGAAGTTTACTTGGTGCACTCCCTTCTTCGAAACACCACTGACCACCTTCTGATTTGCCTGAGAGAGTTGTGGGAGTCACTTTCCACAATTTCCCCAAGCAAATGGGAGGCTGTGGCGAGTCTGGACCATGCAAGAAGTTCCTTCCGACATTCTCGTGCCTTCAAGTTCTTCGGCTGGGAGTTCATCTCTCCAGAAACCTCAGCCACTGTGGAACTGCTCGCCTACTCCCCCATCTCGTCGACTTCAACTCCTTCACATAACCTCTTTGCTCCACTAGGTCTGCCGCGTCGTTCGGCTTGGTCGCACCACAGACGTGGCCGCGCGTGAACACACCATACGGCCATATATATGCGCATGGTTCGAGCCGATGTCCTGTTTTGTGAGCCTCCATCAGCACAAGCTCTGCGGCCGTCGCCCTTTCATAGTAACATCACATACTGGCAACCTTCAAGAGGCGAACGAGGGTTGTAACGGAAGACCAATTGGATAGCGGGATGAATGACGCCGAGCAGAACGCGAGTAGGGGTGTATTGTTGGACATAACGCAACCAATGCCGGGCGTTCTATCTCGTGGTGGTCACTGCGAACGAGGTTAAAAGGGGCTGTCATGCCTGTTTTGTTCAAGACGTAAATGTACGGGCTTCTTTCCATCGCTCTCGCGCCTTGGAACCTCTTAGTATGTTCCCAATCGACTTCGGCACCCTTCTGAACCATAGGCATCCAGTGACTATATCGCAAGTTACTTCTGATAGCCGCCGAAGCATCTGGGCATGACACCTTCCGATTCTGCATCTTTTGCGACATTCTCGTTGCTCCTTTAGTCGGCACCTCTCTATAAGCCTCTGCGTAGTCACTCGTCGCTTGCCTACATTATAATGTCTCACCCCCCCATTCCATCATCGAGCTCAACTCCTACACATGATCCTGCTGCTTCGCGTCATTCGGTTCGCACTTCCTCACATCATACCGATGAAGAGAAAGTGGAAGACATTGGCCCATCCGCGAGGGAAAGGTGCTTGATATCATGACCTTTCGGGTGCCGACGGTTAGGATTTAGGACATCGAGGAACGCAAGGCGGTAGCCAAACCTTTCAAGGGCATTCCAATGTTGTCAGATCCATCGATATTTCTCCTGATAGCCGCTATATTTCCGGTGGTTCATGGGATCATACACGGTATTTGAAACGGTAGTTCCAAGGCCCGATCAGTATGGAGACGATTTGTACACCGTCAAGTCTCGGGATGGTTTGCAATTGGCGACAGGATCAGCTGGTCATCGGTCTTGTTCGGGTCTGCAAGTTGGATATTGGAGAGGAACTTGTGGGGCCTCTGAAAAGATATGAGGTCTGTCTTGTGAGAGATGTCGATGAAGTCTTGTCTAATTTCGGGATCCCGGAACTTGAAAAATGGCAATTGCAAGGTACTTTCTCGTGCTTCCTACGACAGCGTGATCAAGTCACGAAATAGTTCGATTGTGCTGTCGTAGGAAGTATCTAGCCTACCCCCAGCCTTCACTAAATTCCTTGGATCGGGCAGTGTCTCTCAGTTGTAATAGACAATGCATCTCTACCGACTGGAGCCTGAGAATGCTCGGTTTGATCGATATGTCACCGGGACCGATGCTCAAACTTCGACATCTCCGTTCGCAGATGGCTTGCAAGTTGCAAGGCCTGTGCTCCTAAGGAACGGGCCAGTTGGCGAGTGGTCTGTGGTTCGAGGTTACGAGTTTACTGAAGAGCATGTTCCGTCCCTCCAGCTGTGAAGACCATTGTCTGTCACATAGTGGATAGTAGCGGCCCGGGGGTGCCGGGAACGCATGATGAATCCAGTCCACAACTTAGAAGTGACCAACACGGACGAATTCTTCAGCTGAATTTCAGAGACAAGGCTCTTACACGAAGTGCATTTTGCACCAAAACTCTGGAGAGAATCGGCACGCTTGGTTTGCAGAGTCCACAAATCAAAGCCCAACCTCATTCCGTTCATTCCTGCCTTCCGTCCTATTTCTGATCCAGTAGTAAATCCATCCTAACTTTTAGGGAAAAGCATGTTAAAAAAATCAAGAGCAAAATGTGGGATGCAGAGTCTCCATGTGCTTGCGTACTCAAACCATCTGAATTCCTCAAGGCGCCGGTAGGCTTCTCTCCCGCTCAAGATACCCCGGCGGTGCCGCAGTGGTAGAGTGCCAGGTCTACGTGCTCGAGCACGCCGTAGTTCAGCGGGTCTAGCTGGGTTTGTCTTGTCAAAATTACTCGGGACCGTCATTGCGAACGCATCGTCGCCGACTCGGAGCCGGCACAGAAAGCCTCTCGTTTTTAGGTACTTTAGGAAGTGATAGCGTTCCGAAGGAAGACAGTCATTCCTACAAGTTTTGGAAACCCCAGCAAGCGGCTCAACCATCGATCTATCGCGAGGCTAGGACTTGGATTCGACAGTTAGTTTTCCTTGTGAGCAGTCTTGAGTCTGCCAGTATTATTAAACACAAAGCTGCGTCGGAACGGGCACTCGCGAACATCTTGTCGTCTCGCCTTTGGTTCGTGGGTTGGGTCCGGGACTCGGAGACACGAATTTAAAAAATGTCCGAGCTTCGAGGTGGGCAGTCAGGTTTCGATTCCTCAAGAATGGTTTCTGGACTTCGATGTACTGTAAATGAGACTTGCCTTGGTAAAACTTTCGCGTTATAGTAAGGTCGGCGCCTGGACGTTTTTTATTTGCACCCCACCTTGCAGACTCAATCAATCAATGCAGAGGTACGCAGACGATCCAGGGTCCACTCCCAATTGTCACATTTTTATGCACCGAAACAACACTCCAGACGAATAGTAGCCAGGCAAGGCGAATCAGGGATTTCAAGTTGGAGTCGCACTAAACTCGCGAGTCGGCCTGCTTGGAAGTTGCGGTAGCCTGGGAGTGGCATGCATTCCCGTGCCATAACTACCAGAATAGAGATCTTCAATAGATCGAAAACAAAATACCTACGAAATGGAGCCGCGCAATCAATAGAAACGAGGTTCATCTAATTTTGTCCTGGGGACAACTTGAGTTGATTCCCAATCCAGGCCAAGGGTTAGCATCGTGCTCTACTACATGTACCTCTCATCCTCAAAACCGTTGCATTTCGCCAGCCGAGTCCTGACCTCGGCGCTAATGGAGTCTGGCTTCATTTCGAGGCATTTCATTCAGACACCCTGCTTTTTCGACGACTCGTTGATCCATTCCAGTGGAGGGTCTCCATTTCAAGCAAAGATATCCAGGTAATTATTTGGGAGATCGCGCTTCGTTCTGGGGTGAACCTCATTCCTCTTTCTCAGCAGGTGTCA
This sequence comes from Melanogaster broomeanus, assembly GCA_014904935.1. Lineage (NCBI taxonomy): Eukaryota > Fungi > Basidiomycota > Agaricomycetes > Boletales > Melanogastraceae > Melanogaster > Melanogaster broomeanus. The sequence goes on along the minus strand of MU123860.1, from coordinate 44,655 downwards.
GTCGCGGTGGAGCTCGAATGACATTAATATTGGGATACCAATCAACCACTGATACTAGGGACGAGTCTCGCTATTGATACAATTACTGTGATAACTAATAATACACACATCATGTTGCGCTAACTTCGCCTGAGGCCTCCCGGCTTTACGGCGTCTCTTGAGGGTGAGCAATTAGCTTCTTTCCACTAACCTTACCTGACTTCATTCTCTGGAGCCCCTCCTCGATTCCATGGAGCCCGTTAGGCAAAACTTCATAGCGGCTGGGCTATAAACAGGTATTCCTGTCAATCAACCATCCACTTCGTTGATAGTTTGCTAACCTTGATAATACCGTCCTGCAACCATTGCCCTAGAATGATCCACGCAACATTACACATGGCCCGATTAGCCTGTGCATGAGGACTGCCATAAGTCGCTATAGCCCTACGACCCTTGCCCTGGTCCTCTTTAACTACAGGCTGCAGGGTCAAAATGAGCATCCCGCTCGGGGCGAGCGCGGCCCAGGCCGCCTGCTGGGTCTCAGGCAGAGAGATCGCATCATACGCGATCTCGATGGGTTGCTTGGTGATGATGTTCAAAGCCGCGATAAATTCATTTCCGGAGGCGTGCCTGTCGATAACTGCCGTCGCTCCAAGCGACTTGAGATGGGTGTCGTACTCGGGCGACGAGGTCGTGATGATAGGAGAGAAGCCGGACAACCGGGCGAGTTGTATAACTGGTAGGAGACAATCTTGCAACTTCGGACGAACATTCTGGGTGCTGTTTACTCACCATACGACCCGACAGACGAGGAGCCACCCATGACCAGGATGGGGTTTCCAGCGTATTTACCTGGACCACCCTGCACCCAAGGCGGAGTGAGTCCGGCACCGAGTTGCTCCGAGTATAGGCCAACTGCAGCAGTGTCAAAGGCCAAGGGAACAGTAGCAGCTTGATCAAAGTTCAAGTTGGGGGGGATCTGGCAAGTGAATGACGTCAGAGATTGTACTCGCGCGTGCGAATAGAAGGCAAGACGCGAAGCTCACCTTCGCAGTAAAGTCAGCGACCGCAATCGCGTACTGCTGGTAGGCGGACTGATCGTTCGAGAAGTGCCCATGCGAGAAACTACCCAATCTCGTCAAGAAGGAACGACAGATAGGAGCTGAGGTTAATCTTACACTTTATCGCCTTTGGCGAAGTTTTGAACGCCTTCGCCGACTTCTTCGACCACCCCAGCCATATCTACACCCAATGTGGCGGGGTACTTGTCGATGAAGATCCCCGTCTGCTGGATCTTATAGTCGACAGGATTCAGACCGGCGGCTTGGACCTTGACCAGCAGCTGCCCGTTTCCAGGCTTGGGGATGTCTCGCTGGGCGACGACAAACTGTCCTTGCTTCGACTGCAAGAATAAAGCCTTTTGTTGGTTTGACATTCTGACAGTGTACGTGATGGTTGCAAAAAAATAAGATAGGAGTGGGTATGTATACTCGTCCCTCGTCTTTATACTACATCGTGCACATCCCTATTCTCTGATTGGCCACCCGCCATATTCCACATCTGCCCTCCGGTCTAGTTCCATATGACGAACCGTGACGAAAGACCATAGGAGTCTTTTGGCCATGCGCAGCCGGATGTACCGCATTGACGGTGTCCTTCGCAAGTCGTTCCCTTGATGACATAATGATGACATCGTTGCACAGTCACTGATAAGATAAGATAAGATTCTATGCGAAAAACAACATGTGTGACTAGCATGTTCTAATTACCTTTCGGTTTCTTGTGGACGAGCTACCAACTTTACACCATCGATTTGGCCACCTCCGAATCTTTCCAGCGCAGAACTGATTCCCTTCAGCCCTCCAGCAACAGGTTCAACCTGGTTCGGCTGTCCAAATCTCGTCAGTTTGACAGTCAACCGACGGCAACGTCGCACGTACTTGGATGTCGCCCTTCTCTAGCCAGCGACTGAGTTGCATCCAAAGCTGTCTGCTTGTCTCCCAGTTGTCCTCAGTGTGAGGGTTTCCGTTGGTAAGGACGATTTCCCGTCGATCGTCAGGTCGTCTGTCGATCACGGAAGGCAGGGTCAAAACGAGTCGTCCGTGAGGACCAAGTAGTGCCCATGCTCCTTCCTGTGTTTCCCGGATGGAAACCGTGTCGTAAATGACATTTAAGGGTGCGGAAGTGATCCGCGCCAAGGCCTGCTGAAGTGCAGCGAACCCAATATAGCGATCGATGACATGTGTAGCGCCGAGACTTTTCAGGTAGTTGGTGTGCTTCAGTGCGGCCGTCGTGATAATGGGGAAGAAACCAGACATCTTTGCTAGTTGAATAACTGGGAAGCTTCTATCAGAAACTCTATCATGCTTCGCATCATGTCATCGGCCCTTACCATAATTGCCCACAGAGCCAGCGCCGCCAAAGATCAGGATGGGCATGTTCTTGTACTTTCCTACTCCACCGTGCTTCCATGGAGCCACGAGGCCGATGCCATTGCTTCTTCCGTACAACCCAATGGCTGCGGTGCCTAGGCCTAGCGGCACGGCTGCAGCTTGCTCGTACGATAGATTGTCAGGGATCTGAACGCAGTGTTATGATCGATCGGGGACCCGTAGACTGCGGGAGATGCATCCTACCTTAGCGGCAAAGTCGACGACAGCAATGCTGTACTGCTGGAATGTGGACAAGTCATTGTCGTCGCACGCTCCATGAAAGAATCTGTTTAAATGAAAATGTGATAAAATCAGACTTCTGCCGTCGCCAATCGGAGAGAACTGATGGCGACTAACACATCATCTCCAGGATCAAACCGAGTCACCCCCTCCCCCACACTCTCTACGACACCCGCGCCGTCGCTGCCCAGTACGGCTGGGTACTTGGAAACATAGATCCCTCGCTTCTGGACCTTGGCATCCCCTGGATTCAGCGCAGTGGCTTTCACCCTGATAAGGATTTCGCCTGGCCCAGGTTCGTTGGTCTCGCGAGTGGTGAGAGCGAAGGGAGCTTGTCTGGAAGGAAGAATGAGAGCAAGATGTTGTCCAGGCATGGTAGTTAGAATTGAATGAGTGTCAGAGTGGTATCTGGGAACTGGTTGAGTGAGAGATAACTTCGAATGCGGCCATTACTTATAGGCTGACAAGGCATTGCCTCGACCGGCCACAACCACATATTAAAACCTCGTGTATTCCATGCTGCGTAAGGAGGCGAGGGAAAGTAAAAGGAAGCGTCTAGAGTTGCCGTGACTCACCAAGCTTCGCTTGGTCTGGATCACTGACGCCTCGGCTCAGGGCAACAGCCTCCCTATAATGGAGGATGATCAGAATGTTAGACGCAGCACAGCATCAAATGCGTTGCAGAGATCACCTTTGCCATAACGCAGCCACAGCATGGTGAGATGAAACGATGCTTAGTTTAATGCCTGGACCCCTGAAAACAATACCGTGACCTGACCAAGCTGTCCTCACGCCAATAGTGTCTCAGTAAGCAAATCCGTCATCATGGGGTAATTGGGACAAAGGACGGAACTTGAGAAGGAGACTACCCAAAGAATACCTGTGAACAAGGTGGAGCTGGCATTAATCGGACTACGTAGAGGGATAGCATGGCTGTTAAGTAAAAACATCGACCGGCGTGTGACGAACGGCGTTCAACCCATAAAAACGAGGCAGGTCATGGAGTGTAATCACAGCCTGAATAGGGAAGGCGCAGGGCCACGGTATAGATGAACCCGGGAGTACCACGATCTGAGAGTAAAGATGAGTCCATGGACTTAGTCAAGACTGAACTGTGGAGCCCCACCGGCACACCTGAAGACTATAGACACGCAGATAGGACCTGATTAGAATAGAAGCGTGACCAAAAAGGTGATTGTACAAGAGACACGCGCTGATAGTGATGTAAGGAAACACGATGATGGGGCATCTGTGGGCAAGATATATCGGGATGTTACAGGAAGTATACCGGATTCAGGACGTTCCTAGAGAACAGAATAGAAAGAACGTGTATAGTGAGCGTTTGTACTTTTCCAAGGGAAAACTCTCGCGAATACGGCGGATATGAACAACGCCTCTTACACACCTTCTTTCGGGGATTGGGCGATATTATGAGGAACTTCACACTCGAACCAGCTGAAACGACTATGAGATTGATCCGATAGCATCCGTTAGTTTGCCACGAAGGGTCATCGGCGTAGTCACAGGAGCCGGACTGACCTCATGAGCCGGACGATTCCACTCGGTGTCTATGATCAGCATGTCAGGTCGATGACATCGTTTCCCTCCACTTTGACTCGCTTCTCCGAGGCCTTCCGAGAAGCAACTAGCTTGGCTTCAAGCTTCTTGACCTTTTCCTGGGATAGGTGGAAGAATTGAGCCGGATCATCAACAGGGAAACAGGTAATACCTTTAGAGCAGCAACTTCACGCATTGCATCTGCCTGAGAAGCATCCCAAAGTTCATCGTTCGCGTCATCCTCCTGAGAGGCTGCTCTCTTTAGCGATGGTGGGGCTGGTGCTATACCATCAGCCATCAATCGATCTGAGCGGATCTTCAGCACACAAACAAGATCAAAACCGGCAGCAGGAACGCACCAAGAGCCCTGTATTTGAACACGAAAGTCACAGAAGGCGTCCGTGTCAAAGGACGCACGTCGACAGCGCGCTGTGCGGGCACCACTATTTCGTCACCGAGACTACGCAATTTCTAAGCAAAGGTCACAGGGCTCTTTAAAGGAACGTGTCTCACCCAACACAGTGGCTAAAAGCCTTCTTGGCTCGCTCGTGTACCTTGGTATCTAAGTTGGGGCCGATGATTTGTTGTGGGCCGATCCCCGCGACAGCCACTGGCCGCATTGTGATGGATATTTCCCCAAGTTCGAGAGGCGCAGACTTGAGATACTGGTCTTCATCTGATGGACATAGCCGGTTCAGTACAATTTCCAGTATAGAGCTGTTGCACTGACCTGTTAAGTGCAACTTGGAGAACGCCAGTGGCCGGACCGTCGTAGCGGACGTCTTGATATACCTTAGAGTAGCTGTATGGGAAATAGGAGAAATCGCCTGGCCGGGCACAGGAGAACGAAGTAGCAATCCTCCAGCAAAACTGCCATCGACCCTCACTTCCCCAGATAGATCGAAATTCCTTGTAAAGCTCCGGTCTTGCCAGACTACTGCGAAGTTCTAAGGCGTGTCAAAACCTAGGTTCAGGATGCACAGTTTCACGTATGGAGGAAGACTACCTTTCCCGCTTCAGATGCAATCCAACATGTCACTTTATCTTCTTCGGGTAAGGTTTCCACGTCGTAGACCTTCAAAAATTCACCATCAACGCAGATTCCAGCGCGGAAGGACTTGTACTGTAGCATGATTCAGGCTACGCTAGCGATTCGCGGCGGCCGTGATAGGACCAAGGGTTGCTCTACGCCAACGCCACTCTGAGCCACCGAGTCCGTCCCTGTTGGATGGTTGTTAAATGAAGCAAACCTGGTATTTCGTCTGACCCTTGAACAAAGACTCAAAGAGTCATCGGCTAGCAGGGCATCAATGGGGAACGTTTTCGGGTGCGCACGTGACAAGCGGCAATGCAAAGGTGTCTTCAGGATTGGCTCACCTTCACAACAAGCAGTACATACTGCAAGGGCAACTTATTGACCCGTCTCTACAACGGTCCTTGATTATGCATAGCCCCTGAGCCAGACTACTATCGGGCAAGAAATTATTCATCAAGGTATAGTCCATCAGCACGATTACAAGTGGATCAAGATATGGGAAAGCGTGTGTTGATTATAAACAGTAGTATTCCAGAACTCAGAGAATGTAGCCTTCATCACGATCTTGACGTCGAGGAAGCACAGTAGACGTACGAGTCAAGAGAGGGGAACGCTAAGTGAGGTCGATGACTTCTCCAGGGGTAAATATTGGGCATTTCTCCAGCCCCGGCTCCTCTTTCTTGACGCGCTCTGGCTTACGATCCTCTGAAGGACCAGCCTGTAGACTCCGAAGGCGTCTCAGTTCGTTCTGGTGACAGACGTGAGACAGCACGTGATCACGAACGGAAATTAGATACTTACCTCCAAACTTTGTATCCTGTTATCCAATTCCGCTGGTTTGACGTCTTCGGTATAGGAATCGCTTTGTGTTTCGACTTCGCAATCAATCGAGATGGCCTCGTGGCGTGAGCTGGAGCTAGCTGAGACGGACTTTGGGGTGGGGGCGATGCCATTTGCCTGTAGTACGCCTAAGATTACAGTACATAATAACGTTGAGTGGCGAGTACTCGGGTATGGAATGTTACGTACCAAGCGGCCTGTACTTGAATACGAAAACCAACGGTGGATCATTTGTTGGGGATGAAGGGAGATTTGAATTTGGAACGGGCGCGTTGTCTGTCTCTTTCAGGTCCAAAGCTAGTGGAGGCTGCATGAGCGACGTGAAAAATCATTTCGAAGTTGAATATTTACCCGACACAATGAACAGTCGCTTTCTTGGACCTCTCGTGAAGTGTATCGTCTGTCAAAGGGAATTCCTTTCTGGTCGTGCGGACGGATGCCCGGGACAATTTCCCTTGTCTGATTGTGAAAGAGATGTTTCCAAGGTCTTTGGGTGCCTCCTTGTGCAAAAGATCGTCGTCGTCTTCATCCTCATAGTGAGTTGTATATCCTGGTAGTTTGAAAAGTATCCTCACCAACAAGCTGCAGGCGAGAAAACATCAAATCACGCGTTTTCGTGCTTGAGCTTACGGTAGAGATGACATGCTCGTTATCAACGCTTTGGAAACGAGAGTTTGTCTGTTGGCCTCCACAGTAGGTCCCGTCTACAGTAAGTCTCGCCGAAACAACTTGACCATTCCCGAGTGCGTGACATTTCCATTTGATGCCAAATGTCTAAGTAGGAGTAGAAGATGTAAATCCGAAAGACTACTGCCATACTTACCTTTCCCTCCTCTGACGCGATCCAACAAGTCGCCTTTGTTTCGCTGTCAAATACGACGTCATATTCTTCCAGTTCCTTCTCGTCGACAATTATATGCGCGGTGAAATCTCCAAGTTGCATGGTTTCTTTCAGATTACACTGACGGCAGGGAATATATTGACGACTGTACAGTAAATCAGAACGTCAGAAGGAAAAGGCGACTCATTATTATGAAGTCACAGTGTACTAGACTCAATCCGGAGGTGAACACGTGCCAGTGGGTGCACTGGAAGTTCATGGTGCAACTTGTGCGACTCGGAGCAGCTTGATATTTCGCCATAAGAAGACTAAAGCTGATCCTGCCAGTGCTACTACTTTCCTGTGCTATGCCAGTAGTTAAAGGAGGAAGCTGAACACCGTGCACGCTGAACATCACGTTCCAAAGCCGTCACTCGGTTGTCACTTACGGCTGACAGGTCACGTTGGGACTGAGACACGTCTAATAAAAGCGGATGACTCCGACTCGTCCAGGTACTTTGTTGCCGATGAATTGATTCGGATGGAAACGACACTGCCTACTGATACCACCAGGAATTCTACCAACCATTATAAAGTCAACATAGAACGACTTCCGTCTCAACAGTTGCGACATTCCGAGTCGATACTACTTTGAAAATTTCCACACCAAAATGGCTATCAACCTAACTCCGAACGGAGAGATCACCGAACATCTGATCAAGCAACTCCCTGCAGAATCTTATCAACACTTCCTGTCAGATGCTGCGAAGGCAAGGCGGCCCAGTCCAAGTACGGTCACGTACCTTGTCTTTAACTCAGAGTGCTAACTGCACGATCTCCAGTTCGTGGACTCTTCCCATTGGAAAATAAACCCGGAGTAATCTCCCTGCTAGCAGGGAAGCCCAACGATGCCATGTTTCCCTTCGAGTCCTTTTCTTTCACCATCACCGATCCTTCGAACCCCTCCCAGCCAATTCCGATTTCACTCACTGGAGCAGACCTCACCGCGGGACTTCAATATAGTGCGACAGCTGGACTGCCACGCCTCAACAAGTGGTTCGTAGGCTTACAAGAACACTCGCATGCCAGGAAGAGCTCTGAAGGGTGGACACTGACGATCGGCAACGGGTCGCAAGATGTGATCTACAAAGTCAGTGGAGTCGACCTTGGGTAGATCGCACTGTGCTAATCTTGTGTAGGCCATCTATGCTCTCATTAATCCCGGTGACCCTGTTTTGATCGAGGCGCCCGTTTATGCGTGAGACTCTGTTACACCGCTCTCCTGAGGCCGCCACTGATCGTTGTTACCAGTGGCATTCTCCTATTTTCAGTGCCCTCAATTGTGAGCTAGTCGGTCAGTTCAGATACTCGTATCAATCTAACGCAACTGACCCTCCCAATAGAGGTCGCCACCGACGCAGATGGCGTCTGCTCAAGCGATCTGCGGACTACCCTCGAAAACTGGCCGGTAGGGAAGCCGAAGCCCAAGGCATTCTACACAGTTCCGGTGCGTTTGCGATCATTTTGATCGATCACCTTCGATCTCAAGTGGCCTCGACACAGTATGGCTGCAACCCCACTGGTATGACTGCTGCGATCGAAGCGCCGAAGAGAGGTTCTTCAACTCGCTCGAGAGCATCACTTCCTAATCCTCGAAGGTTCGCAGTCAATTGGTTATTCCATGGTCGTGGACCCATCACAGCTTTTGGTTTAGATGACCCGTACTACTACCTCTACTTCGGCAAGGCCGAGCGACCGCCTTCGTATTTCAAACTCGAGCTCGAGTTGCCTGAAGTGGGCCGCGTAGTTCGCTTCGACAGCTTCTCCAAGGTCCTCTCGGCCGGCATGCGAATGGGGTTTGCGTCGGGTCCGAAGACTATTCATCGATGCCATGGACCTCCATGTATGTCCCTATTTACGTGCTTTTTTTACACCCACGCTGTAGTTCTACACGTAACACCACGTTGTGTTCCATGTGTCCATTCGATCCTTTACTAATGTTCCTGAGCCCAGACCAGTTCAGCCAACCTTCAGGGTTCTTCCCTCGTGCAAGCCATCACCCTAGCACTGGTTGAGAAATGGGGATACGAAGGTTTTTTCGCACACACACAAGCTGTGGCAGAGTTCTACAAAGAAAAGAGAGACGCATTCGAGAAAGCACTGCAAACTACATCTCGGAGACCTTGCAGAATGGAGCACACCGGAAGCTGGAATGTTCTTTTGGTAAGTCGTCGTTTTCTTTAATTTGGCTAGTTAGAGCTGCATGTTTCGTGTATGTTGGGGGTGTTGTTTTCTGTCTCGCGTGATGCGCTGCATTATACGATGTCGTGTTTTCCGCCTTCACTGTGTCCAGTTGGTGCTAGGTGGGCATTATTGACAAGGAACGTATTCATGCAGGTTCAAGCTCCTCATAAGTCCTAATCCTGACGAGGAAGGTGACTCGAAGGAATTGATCGAGACAAAGGCGTATGAAGGAGGCGTGCTCGCCCTTCCCGGAACGGTCTTCCTCCCGAACGGACGCACGACGGCCTATGTGAGAGCTGCATTCTCTCTTTCGACCGAAGAACAAGTCAACGAGGCTCTCAGACGGCTCAGAATGGTCATGTTAAAGGAACGAGAAGGAAAGTAGTTGCAGGATGTAGTGATAGAGCAAAGTTGCACACACGTAATGCCACATTAAAACATACCAGCTTCGTTGGAAAACTGAGGTCAGGTGTCCACTGTCCAGTTGCTTCGAGCTCTAAGCTATATGGGGCTGACGTGGCGTTCACACTGCTGGGGTATGTGGGCTGGTTGGCCAATTGGGATGAACTGATATTGCGGAAATGATCGCACGGTGTGGCCAGTGGACTTTGGCTTCTCTCCAGCTCGTCATCTTCATCGACCAGTTCAACAATCACAGGAGGACGGTTCTTTTGTTCCCTCCTCTCTCCCCCCACTTGGTGGGGGATCTGTATGTACTGCTCAGCAGCCCATATTTCCTGCCAATCGAGGTGATTTCCCCGTACCGATAAACGTCCAGCTGTGGCGGTGTCTTCGTGTTCACGGAATGATTCTTTGAAGGTTACTAGAAACAACCCTGGCTCGGGACGGAGTTCCGGTCAACTTGAATGAAGTGCCAAGTTACTTTGATCTACAGATCACAACTCTCAGTACAAAGCCCTGTCCATCACTAATGATCTGTTTCATATCCACGAGCCCTGACTCAGGCTGCCAGCAAGCGCTCTGTTGTTCATTCACACCGGTACTGGCCGATGCATGACTCTTCAGACAAGTCAGGACTCACATAACTGTGACGACACTTACTATGAGATATTAGCAAGTTCCGTTGGAACCTGAGGTGTGTGCATCGCGTTCAGTTGCTTCGGGTTCGAAGGTGGCGTTGACCTCGAGGTGTGGGGCTGCTTGGGGGTGAACTGACATCACGATCACGGAAGTGTGTGGGATCTGGGAGAGCTTCTCTCCAGCTTTGCATCGACAATAGCTCGACAAACCGAGGACAGTTCTTCCCCCCTCCCCCCACTTTCTAGATGATCTGCCCAGCACCCGGTTTCCCCAGTGATTCCAAATAGACGATGGTACGTCGTCCCACTTAATTGGTCTTGCATAGTGGGTTCCCCAACAGTAAAGCCGATGACGCCCGAACGGATAGCCTTGGCATCGATGTTTTCGGGACGATGCTCCATTCTCCGCGCCGTGGGTGAAACAAGAGTTTGGGACCGGGCAGGGTGGCACGAACGGTGCAATAAACGCTACACTCTGGAGCCACAAAACCCGATTAGATCGCAGGGTACAACTGCATCCGTCGCCGAGAGAATCAGTGCCATATCCAGGATTACTGCCCGCATGTGCACGGTTGTAGTGCACCGCTCGACGGCGTAAGGATTCTCCTCCAACGCCTTTCCCAGCTTACCTCGCGTTGGCCACGTGTTGTGGAACGACATTGGTGATGGACTCTCGCGCGCCGATGTGACCCGAGTCTGAGAATAACGTGGAGCTATGCAAAATGCAGTTCAATAGATGACCAGGTCCGTCACATGAGAGGATACTCGTAACTGAAAGCATGATAAAATGGTACGGATCTCGATCATATTGTCCAATCGCACCTCCCTGCTCATCCACCTTAGGCTCCCGCGTTGCTATTGATTGGAACTGGCGATGGCAGTGGAAACATGTGATACCATAGATCCGAACGGTGTGAATGGCCAAGTATGTCCCTGCAGAGTAATACAATCACTTCCTCTGGCCAGAGTTGCGATCAAAACTTTGTCCAAGTGAGCACACCCTCTTTCTGTAGATCAATCGCAATCGCAATCGCGAAAACACCGCGGACCAAAAGGACCACTGACCATCGTCACTACTCCACCCCGTGAACCGCGCCATCTCCACTGACAGGCCGCATCCACCAGGCGTCGTCGACGCGTCACGATCTCTCAACTCGCTGGAGAGGCATGCTCTCCTTTACTTCCGAATCTCCTCCACCTCCAATTCTTCTCACGACTTTTCAGAAGAAGTTGTTGTCGGATCTCACGGGCACGAACAGACGTTGGGCCTGAAGGTGTGGATGAATTAGTGGATCACGAGGTTACAGGTATGCGTGCATAAGAGGAGGGTTGGAGTGGGATAGAGACATGCCCGATCGCAGGACCTGCTTTATCAGGTAAGTAGTCTGTATGTTTTTTTTCTTTCGTAAGGATGGTTAGTAAGGTCGGAACAGTGGGGGGAACTGTAGGCAGTGATCACGCTCCTAAACCATGAAACTCGGTTTTGTAGAGTCTCCTGCCTCAGCGGAAATGAGTCGTGACATCTGGTGCGGGACTGGAAAATAGCGGAATGATACCCGTTTTTGCGAGTTTGCACTTGGTTTGCACTGTGAACGAGCTCGTGAGTTTCGCAATGCGAAACAGGCCAGGAGGAGTATGGCTGCTGCATGCGAAATAAGGGGTGGAAGCAGATTCAGTATTAGATGCCGAATCACGAAGGAAAGTCTCCAAGAATACCACCGCCGTGTAATGTCCCAGGATTATGTCGCAGTACGATGTAACCTTTCTGGTATGACGAACGGCGCGACCGAGAGCCGCGGATAAATTCTGGCACTGGCTCCGGGCATTTCCTCGTTGTTGAGGGACCGTTTTCCCATTCTCAGCAGCCTTGCTTATGTTCCCTTCGTTCGTCTAGATGATCCATCGATGACGGGCCCATTCTATCTTATTCGGGCTTCCAGCTGAGGACCCCAGTTCTCGGAGAGTCCTTGGCTTTGAAAGTTGCTTCAGGATTATATCAGCGGGAATGCGTTTCGGTTTCGCATCGGGCCCCAAGGCCATAATTAACGTTATCGGTGACCAGGTTCGTCCGCATAACGCAAACCCGAAGAAGCGGCCAAATGCCTGACTTGCCTGAACGGGCAAATCGTGAAACAGGTTGCGGCCGTTCGTACTGTCGTACAAGCTATTATTCTTGCCCTCGTTGAACCATAGAGATATGTCAGATTGGAGGCGTTCAGCGGAACGTATCCAAACTTTTACAAGCGGAAACGAAATGTCAATCTGCAGCGCTTTTTCAAAAGATATCTGGTGGAGTACTCCCGGCCGAGTCTGGACTGTTCTTCTGATGCTGCTTATTTCAAATTTGAGGTGGAAGGTGGAGCGATTAAGGTAAATGGCCTTCTGGAACAGGCGACGAAAGTAGCAACTCAGACGACGGCGAGCATTGGCTCGCTGGCAAGGATTCGACACAACGGGGTTGTTGCGCTCTGGGCTCTGAGTAACGAGGTTCCCTAGAAGTGTGTGCGTATATGTGATCGTCGGTTTCGTTATTAAGCGCTGGGGGAGATTGAAGGCTGTAAGGAATTAAGGGGTGGGGTCGTAATAGAGTGCCACACTGATGGGCTGCTCACACGAACAAGGTTTGTGATAAAAGTTGGGGGGACTCGGGTGTTCTCTGCTTGAATGGACAGACCCAGAGGACCCTTTGGTGATACAGAAATGGACTAGCAGTGAGAAGAAGAGGCTGGTTATGGGTAGATGAGGGTAAGCAAGAAGAATAGATAATCTGTCCGCCGGCAGTGTTCGACAGACAGCGTAACATGTCAATTATTGACACGAGACTCCGCGAATACGATATCCGCCAATTATATGCCCGAGTCCTTTGAGCGATTATCGGTCAGCGAAGGGAGTGAATTTGTCACCCATCTCTGTGCTGACATTGGACACTGCATGACAGGTGACCTACCACAAAGACTAGCTATAAAGCCTGCTCTTCTTTCCGCGCTTGTCGTCCTGCAACATTGTGCTCGCTCTACTAACATCGATATCAAAGCCATACAGCACAGCAAGGTATCGATTATGTACCCTCCATCATGATGTAACTCCTATCTGACACCACCATCAGCCTTTCTCCAAGTCGCATCTAGAGCCAAATCGTCACACACTGCACAGACTCTATTACCTCAACGAACCGCACAAACACTTTCCATGGCTCTGACTGAGGTCGCCCGCAGTTCTAGTAAACGCATGTTATGCGGCTAAATGTGGCACATGTGGCAAGACCACTTGGAGGGTGCGTCCATGTTCCCTTGGTGATACTGGTGTAATCCTATCTTTCATGGTGATACACCGACGCCCGTTGGTGATTGGACAAAGAGAGATAAAATATTGTGAAAACCTGCATTTGTAAAGATGCACCCGAGGGTGTAAATCGGGACAAAGGGTGCCCGAACCTAACTTATCTCGATTCTCTGGCGTGCCACGGTTGATAACTCGCCCCCTCCCCAAACATTGTATTTGCATATGACCGTGCTGATTGGCCTCTTCTTAATCAGGGATGCGGACAGCATGTCGAATCGGTGAGTCGTTCGTTCGTATCGATTGTCGACTTGTACATTTTCGGGGTCGCTTTCCACGATATGGTTTGATGTGTCCCTTTTCGAAGACACCCCATCACGGCCTCACTCAGTCATCAGTTCCCTTTTTCGAGGCGTGGACTGAGCTTCCAAGAGTTTCGCTTGGGAGTAGAAGAGGTCCCCCCAATTTATAGACGCTCCATTTCCCTGGGCAGCCTTTATCAACCCTTTATTGACGAGAGTTTCAGGTCATGAAAAATGTGAAAGACGAAGACAAATGTGTCTGTCCTCGTTGATGCGCAGAGATAAGCGGCTGGCAGGTGTACGATAATTAAAAAGCAAGGTGTTAGAGTACGAAATCGTATTACACGACTGTTTACGGCGGGGGTACCTTTGACACACTGGCTGATGGAAAAATACGTAGGATCTATTAGTGATATTATCTTATTATGGGGTGGTCGGGGTCACTTCCCTGTCCAAAAACGTCTTCTGTTAACCTCCCTTCAAAGTGCTTGACTGGAGAGCAATTTCTTGCTTTCAATCCACTCTAAACTCTTCACTCCACCAGCTACCACCACGACCACCATTCACAACTTACACCGTTTTTTATTATCTGACTTATTTCGCTGCAAAAGCTCTTCATGTCGACCGCATCATGCACGACGTATCACATGTCGGACCACACCTGAGCTGATATTGACACATTGACAACTGCATGACATGATCTGACACATGTGTCAGTAATGGACCAAATGAGACTAGCGATGTCGCTGACACAGAACAGTCATTTGGCATCTGAGACTATGATCCATTTGAGCAATGTACGCTACTTTACGCTGCATAATTCGTATTCCATGCGTACAGCGCGTGTCTGAGCTTCATGCTATAGCGTTGGACGTAAATACTCGACACCTCTGCTGCGATCGCTCAGCCTTCGATCCTCCGTCCGCATGACTGAAGAATTACGCTTTAGATACAGTGATGATAGACGACCAAGGGTCAACCAGTATTTGCGTAGCCACCGTGTTGGCAAGGGTCAGCATGGCGAGGTATGGGTGTGCTGGGACTTGTCTGACAATCGTCGCGAGGTGGTCAGTCATATTTCAACACATTTCGTGTTCAATTCTTTTAACATCATCATGTTCCCTCCGCAACCACTATCAGGCCATAAAGGCCGTAAAACGTAATAACCCGCGTGCGGAGAAGCTGAATCTGCTTCGCAGGAAGAATCTCCCTACCTCCCCTCATACGCCTCTAACGGACAAGCTCAGTAGCCTCGAACAAAAAATACGCAAGGAGATTGCTATCATGAAGAAGTGCCGCCATGGTCATATCGTTCGTCTCCTCGAGGTCATTGACGACAAGCTCAACGAGAGAATATATATGGGTAAGCACTCTTCGCATTTCGCCGCGAACCCGACAGATTTTCCTTCCTATCTACTTCCTGACTCCGTGCCATGGGCGAGTATCTCAATCCGAGGAATCATGACCCCATGACTGTAGCCGGGAGACGGTATGATTGGAAGGCCCATGTTTGTCGCTGCAGCTCCACTCGTTCACACTGTTGAATTTTTAGTCATGGAGTATCTCGGTGGCGGAGAAATCAAATGGCGCGACGAGCAGAATCAGCCAATCCTGAAAGTTGATCAGTGTCGACGAATCTGTCGTGATGTTATTCTTGGTCTTGAATACTGTGCGTCAAACACATTCGGCTTCTTCCCCCCCTTTTCCGAATCTATCCGTTTCTGACTATACTGGTGTGGTCCATCTTGCGCAGTGCACTACCAGGGAATTATCCACCGTGACATAAAGCCTGCTAACCTCCTCTGGACGGCTGACCGTCAAATGGTCAAAATCACCGATTTTGGGGTCTCCCACTTTTCGTATGCCCAACGTTTGGCTGCTGCTGGCCGTGGCCAAGTCGCTTTAGATGATCCGAGTGATCCAATTCTTTTGGATGATTCTGATCCTGTCAAAGCGTGCTGGCACACCCCCTTTTCTCGCCCCTGAGGTTATCGCAGAGTACTCAAGTACGGAGTCATCGCCAATAAATACGGCATCTGCTACCACCAGCACACTTCATTTCAACAGATCAGTCACACAGATCGATTCTTCGTGCACCAATCAAGTGTTCATCCGCTGTACCGCATCATCGTCAACCCATCACCAAAGCCATCGACGTGTGGGCCCTCGGCGTCACTTTGTACTGCCTCTTATTCGGCCACATCCCTTTCCGAGCCATGGACTCTAGCGAGTATGTGCTGTACAACGTCATCTGCAACAGTGATTGGGTGCCAGATGAGTTCATGGGGGTTGACCATAGAGAGACAGGAGGTAGACGCCCTCCGGCGGCACACGGTGGCTGCATCGTCATGAACCTCCTCGACAAATTTCTTCAAAAAGATGTCAGGAAACGTATCACACTTGACAATGCCAAGGTAAGCACTATTTATTCTCCAACGTGGGGTATTGGACCCACGTTTATTTAGCGCTATCCATGGTTTCTCAATGATATCCTGAACCCTGAGGAATGGCTCCGTCAGACATCACCCAGTAGGAACGATATCGTCGTAGTCACCGAGAATGAGACCCGAACGGCGATGACGACAGCGAGGTTCACTTGGGGTTGGCACAGACGCCTCACCAACCGTATCTCCTCCCTCTTCCGCAACGTTCGCACACCTCGTCCTTCCAGCTCACGTAACCCCCATGATGATTACGACGACGACGATGACAACGTTGGTGTTCATTCGTTACCAGCGTTTGTTGCAGCCGGGCGTCAGAAAACGCTCTAGTGTGCGTATGGGAGGCTCCGAAGTGCGTGAGAAGGGGAAGCGCCGACGGAATGTTCGATCGGATATTCCGCGGAACGAATCGTCACCCAACCATGAACCGAAGAAGGGAGAAGTCCATCGAAAGATGGGCACGGTCGGCTTCGAAAGGTCCTCCTCAAGATCCGAACTCGCATGTCGCACGGTCGGCAGGAACCCGGAATGGTTCTGAGACATTTGGTTCCTCTGGAGAGATCCATCCTCACTTTGTCGTCGGTTCTTCACATTCGGGGGTTCAGCTTTCGAGTCGTGGAAAAGAGGGGGGCGGCGCCCCGTTACCACCATCATGCAGATGCACGCTCACGTCATCGTTTCTCCTTGTCTTCGATGAAACAATGGCGACCCCAGTCGTCGCACAAGACTATATCCCAGGCTTCGTCGCCCCTTGATTCATCATCGGGCGCATCAATTTCCCAGGAGAATGCTCCAAACCCTGGTCCATCTGCAGATATCATGGCGAGAAGGAGCGACGAGGTGCTGCGGCACCCCGGAAAGGGGTCCCTGCGGAGTGGGCATGAACCTCACGGCGTACTCACAGCGGCGCGACGTGCATCAAGTTGGGGTGATCCAGTCAACTATGTCGAAGACGTGACGAGCCTCAATTCAGGCGAGGCTTTAGACGATGACGTGATGCTCTTGGGAGCGGGTGGCATCTCTAACGAACCAACCACATTCGTTTCGAACCTTCCGTGGGGTCTCAATCATGCGACGGAGGCGATCAACCATTCTCCCCCTGTTTTGCGACACCCCCAACCTGAACGATTGCATATCGTGTCGTCTGTCCACTCTCCTTCTGATACGTCTCACGATTCTGCACATAACCGTCACCTACGCTCGACAACGGCCAGCCCTAGCCCTCTGCATCACGTCACGTCCGAGTCAGATCTTATCGAGACGAGCGATGACGAATATGATGACGACCTCGAGTCGGACTCCAGTTTCTTCCGCGATACGCACAGACAACGTCAACCCCAGGCTTTCCCTCCGAGTACCAGCCAGCTGTATGACGATGACGAAGAGGACGAAGGGGACGAAGAGGACGAAGACACCGACGAAGAAACAGTGCCGATCGAGTTCAAGCGGCGCCGACCATCGGTATCCACCACCGCCGTATCACCCCTACCGTCCCTATCACCACCTTCAGATTTCTGTGACGATGCACGGGCTAGATGAGGGGACGTGGGAGAACATCGAAGCGGGAAGAGATTGTTCGGGAACCGTCACTCGCTGGTTGCGTTTTTTGATCCGTCTTCTTTTTTCTCCTCCATCCCTCCGAACGGAATAATCAGGGATCGTGTCCAGCTTTCCGACAACCCCATCTCATTGTTTATCTCCCTTCGGTTCACCAACTACCACCAATAGACACGCGTCAAACGTTGGCTTTGTCGCGCCCAGGTCCGGCCTTGCATGTTCCTATTCTGCTCTAGTCACCTCGATTACGAGCTCATGTCTATCTCCATCACCTCCATCATCTACATATCAGGTCCCTTTTTTCTTCTTCATGGCACTAGATGCCCCACCCATGTATCCAACTCATGTGATTTTATGTTCTTCTTCTCTTCACTCGCCACCCTCACCCTCTTTCCACCCCCACTTCGATATATCTATCTCATTTCAATGTCTTCTTCTTTGTCCCATTACTTCTTTTCTCCTTCTTCCCCGTCACTCTTTCCGATAGCTGTTAGAAGTGGACAATAAGCAGCATATAGAATTAGCTACCCCTCTTTTGCTAGATAGGCTTACCCCACACGATCGTGCCACTGTCTGAGCGGGTCTTACGTGTCCAGTTTGGTGGTAGTACTAGGTACTGTATACTACGGACCCTCTGCCGTCTCCATCGTCGTTTTTACCTGTACTTCCAGGAAAAGAGCAAACGTACATACAACTTTGGCGATTATGTATGACTCGAGACTCAGGAGTTCCGTAAAAGATCCGGTGGATCGTCAAAGGGTCGTCAAAGGGTCGTCACAATGAGCAAGCGAGAGATGGAGATATGTAGTAAGTCATACACAACGCAGCAGAATAAAATAATAAAAACCTAAGAAATATAATAAGAGTAAGTGGCATAAGGGTGCAAGGCAAATGCAGGAGTCCTGGTATATAACCTATACATGAACACATGAAAGAGTTAACGAAAGGAGGCGAACGAGCGAGCGACAGTGATATATAGAGCGATAAAGAAAAGACCTTATAAACAAGAACATCGCAGAAAAAAAGAGTTGCTGTCAATGTCATCATACGACGACCTAAAGGTCAGTTCAACACCACGACATCGTATTCACAAAAAAAACCACTCGGCGTCCGCGTCCGCGATCGCGCCTTTACGTCGGCCATCCACCAGCGATCCGTGCAGCCCCAAATCCAACCCTCCCCATGATGTTCCACACCGCCGATGTACCATCATACCCGAAGCCCTCTCCGGGTGCTTGCATCGTATTGAAGCTCGACCACGCAGCGCGGTCATAATACGTCGCGCCTCCTACGGGGGTATACTGCGCAGCGATATATGGCCCCATGACGATGTACACACATGCCGAGGCACCCATGCAAAACAACAGCTGTTTAGCAGCATTGAGCGCGAATGAACCACCTCCACCCCCATTTTCACTACCAGCCCCGTCTTTGTCGCCCCCATACACGTAGGTATTATAGATGTTATAAAACCTGTTCTTGTGCGAACTGGGTCTTGGACCTGTCTTTGCAGATGCCTCGACGATCTGGTCGATCACTGCACACTCGACACCAAGCTCAGCTTTGATGGTACGCCATTCCTCAGCGGTGTCCTCTGAAATACCAGAAGAAATCGCACCGATGGGAAGTTGGAGTCCGTGGTGCCACTGTTTGAGCATGTCAAATGGCTCAGAGGGGTGGGATTGCGAGGCGACTTGGGTGTATGACGGTGGCAGATCGGCATGAGGGGGGAGTTGGCCTTTTGGCGTTGGGGGGAGAACGGTGGAAGAAGATGAGGCGAGAGGGTCCTCTTCGGTAGGGGAGGGTGAACGAAACAGTTCTGATTCGGTATCGGATTCGGATTCGGCTTCTAGTTCTTGTTCGGCGACGTCAGTTTGGATTTCGATGCTTGCCGTAATTTGGGGAATTGGGAGGGGTTCTGGATCTGTTTGGATTGCAAAGGAGGAGGACAGTGTCGCTTCAGTTTGAATGGCGAAAGCGGCGGTCATAACCCGAGGTTCGGGGTCTGTTTGCGTGGAGCACGCCGAGGTATGTTCGGAGGAATAGTACTGTGTCGAGGCGTCTGCGTACTCTTTCGTCTCTTCGAACATGACAGTCTCAACTTGGTTGGTTCGGCCTGTCACCTTCTGTAAGGGTGGTGAGCAATGATGACAAAATGATGCATGTGATGCGCCAACGTACCCGCTTCTTCCGCGTGATAATGGTCTGAATCACGTCCTCTTCCTCTCCATCCGTAACCTGTCCGTCCTCACCATCCAGTTCAAGGCCCTCATCAACTTCCTCGTCCTCGTCCATCCCCCACGGTCCCCCCATCTTCCCCAACAACTCCGCCCCCAAACTCTTACTAACGCTCCCCCGCGAACTGCCAGTGCCACTACCCACACCGTGTCCCGCACCCAGTGCGCCCAAACTCCTCATCTCATCCATCTCAAACCTCATCCTATCAATCGTCTCCTTAAGCATCAAATTCTCCTGCTTCTGCTCGTCCAATTGTGCGTGTGCTTGCTGGGTATGCACGAGCTCGGATTCGAGTTGGGCAATGCGCTCTTCGTACGTGTCGTGCTCGCGGATATATTTTCGGGCTTCGAGTGCCTGCAGGGCTGCGGCGTCCTGGTGATCCTTGAGTTCTTGATCTCGCCGGCGGAGGGTATTGCGATAGCGTTCGGACTCAGCTGATTAGAAGAACAGAGTCAGCAGGTTGTGTCAGGAAACGAAAAGGAAAGAAGAGAAGGAACGAACCGCATTGTTCCTGGTATTGCTTCTGCAAAGACTGGTATGAAGCACGCGCATTCTCGAGACTCTTTTGCAATTTTGCAATCTCGCTCTCAAGAGCCCCCATCTGCGTCGAGTTGACGCGCTATTGATCCAGAAAGTTAGAATGAGCGAGCGCGCCTAGGTCTAAAGGAACGCGTACCTCCTTAGCCCTCAACTCCTTCTCTTCCCTCTTCGTAGCTGTCAGCTCAGTCCTTAGCTCCTCCAACCTCGCCTGCATCTCCTCTAATTCATTATCATGTTCCGTTAGCTTATGCTGGTACGCTCGATCGGCTTCTATCAGTTTCCTACTCAATTCTATGTTCGCTTTCTGTAGTGCGTCGACTTTGTCGAGAGGTTCGAGGGATACAGTTGAGGACGTTGCTGAGCGGTCAAGTACGAGGCCCAGTGAGGACTCGTCTTCACTATCCGAATCCGACCCAGAGTCCGACGTCGACCGACGAGGCATAGGTAACGACGAGATACTATCAATAAACGCATCTGCACCCCCATTCCTGGGATAGTCAAACGATTGTTCGAACGACGCTTCGGGGGACATGTCGTTTGGCGACATGGGCCCGTTGCGATCCCAGTCTGGCAAAGAGTAGTGGACGCCGATAGAATTGAATGGCTGAGACTGAGCACGCGAATGGGGGCGTGCGAATGGGGGAGAGGTCAATGAGGCGTCAGGGGAAGTGAAGGCGGTGGAGGGACTTGTGGGGTTTGACGGAGCACGTGATCGGCGGCCAGATCGACTCCACGAGGTAGGGCTCGTGGCGGACTGTGAAAGAGCCGTATCAGGAAGATAGAAGCAACACGACGCGCCAAGAAAGCGGGTCAAGCACAGGAAGTGTGAATACATACCTCTGAATCACTCGAAGGACGCGAAGACGACCCTCCGTCGACGCTCTTCCGTCTACTGGCAGGCGCAGGCCGCTTGGCCCAGCTCGACGGCGCATTGAGTGGTGTTGACCGTTGCCGCCGAGACGTGTCGAAGGCCGAAGAAGGCGGTGCATTCACGGGCGTCTTGGGCGGTACACTCGGCGGACGACTAGGAACCCTCGACGTCCCAGTCGAGCTGCGACTCGAAGAGCGCGACGAGGTCGTTACACGCGTAAACGGGTGCCGACCCCGATTGTTTGAGAGCGTGACGTCTTCTTCATCGCCGTCTTCTTCCTGCGGGGAATCATCGGGGCTTTGGCTGCTCTGACGTGGTAGTTGGTCCTGTGACTGCTGGGTCTTGCCAGGAGACTCTCTCGGACTATGTTTCGTCCTCTCTGCGACAAACTGGAGGAGCACTTGAGGGGTGACTTCGATGCCTGGATTGCTCGCTAAGAGTGCTCGGAGCATCTCCATTTCGGAGTCGGTGAAGAGGTCGACGTCGGTGTAGAGTTCTGAGAAATCACGAATGACATCGGGTAGTGCGTCTGCTGGGATTGTTGGTTCGTCGGCCTGATTGAGACGCGAGAGCGGGTGCGAGCGAAAGATTTGAACGAGCTCTTGTTCAATGTCGTGCATCGAGTCTCTGTTCCGCCCGTATGTCGACTGCGAACAACATATACGGTATCTCGCGTCAGTAAGTACAACTGCTACGCATGCCAGAAGACATACCATTTTGCTGTCGCTGTCAACTGTTAGGGATAAAAGAAAAATACTTTGTACAGGAAACCTTTTGCAACGAAACCACCAATCAAACTTACACCAGCTTTGGCAAGTTGACAATGCCACCGAAACCAAACAAACCGTAACAGCTATTACACTCCCAATATGGTCATCAATGTAGCATGTGAACTGTCGCAATTATGTCGCAATTATGTAACCAGCCTCATTGTCTGGAAAACAACACCGACACGGAGAATGCGTATATTTATGGGATGCATGCATGCTGCGGAGATGCTGGATGTAATACATTGATTAATCATGATAAAGGCTTATGAACAGGCACATGAATAGTTGAGTCCTATAGCTCTAAGTTACCTACGATCGTCCGAGGATCATGGAGCATGATCGATTGATCGATCATGGGTATATCACCACGAACATGCGGCTGCGAACACGTCCAGGCGCCGAGTGAGGGAACGTTCGCTGTCGCATTACCACGTCCACCAACCTCCTACCAATCCCCCACGCAGCCGCACTCACCGCTTCTCCTTCACGAAGAAATGAAGCATCATGAAGCTAGCCACCGTAAACGTTCACAAAGAAGATCGCCAACAGCGAGATATTAGGCCACCAGAAGGACTAATGTTACCGTCAGCGCCGATCCCTAATACCTCAGTATCACCAAAAAAGAACGCACCTGTGCGCGAAGCCCGAATATCGACAAGATCGTCGCGGCTGGAACGTCCAGTTCGACGCCATACTGTGGAACCATTCCCCTCAGTAAATACCCATACGAACAAGCAATCGGGGGTAAGTACTCACTTTGATCTCTTTGAGTTGGAGGTATCGCAGTTCGTTCACAGCGAGCGCCTCAAATGCAGCGTGGAAAAATGAGATAGTGTGAAGCCATTGCAGGACTGGCGTCACGGTATCCCGATTGATGAGCAGACCCGTAAAGAGGAGGCTATTTATTAAATCATATCAGCATCCCATTCACCAACCCCCAACTCAGGACGGTAAAGGCGAGGGGAAGTAAAACTCAAAAACTCACTTGAACAACATGACCAACGTCCCCACTAAACTCGCCACACTCGTGCTCTCGAATGCGATCGACAACAATAATATCACGCTCGCAGTGCTCAAATTGAATAAGACTAGCGTGAGCATGAACTTCCAGAATGCGCAACAGTGGGGACAAGCCCGACGAGACCATAGACGATACCGCCGAACAAGAGCGGTGGCACTAGGCGCAGGGGAAGAATGTCGAAGAGGACCTGGATGGTTGGAAGGTTGACGAATGCGGACAGGGAGGAAGGGTTGGAAGACTTACTTTGGAAGAGAAATAGGTAAACGTAGAATAATACCCATTCGCTCTGTGTTTATCGCATCGGTAAGTCGTCCTTACCACCCCATCTGTGGCACTGAGAAAACTCACCTTTCCCGCATGAACAATATCCTTTCGTTTGCGAACAATCCCAAGCTCGAGAGACACGAGAAACCAAATAGGGCGAGCGTAAAGAAGAATATGCCTGCATACACGTAACCACGTTAGTTTAAAAACAGGCATGGAATAGAAAGAGCATCCACCAAGGCGATTCTGGAATCCAGCGATATCATTGCTGACGTTATGGAAAAAGAGGCCGCAGATCACTATAACCAGGACAGTCAGGTCAGCACTCTCTCCGCTTTGGACACATAACCCCAAAGCGACCGCAGGAAAAGAGAAAAAGAAAACCACTACTCACAAGCGAGCCCAATGCTTCCCAAATAATGAGCCATCAACAATGCCGGGTCCCTATACAAATTCTTGAAAGCTCTCCCACTCAATATCCTAAACTGAGTTCCCCAACTCGCCCTTCGCCTTCCTCTCAGCATCCCAGTCTCTCCCGCCGCATCACGCATCTCAGCCATACTTGTCCTTTCCCCATTATCGTCAATCGTGCCATTCGACGGAAGCGCAGAAGGATCCGATGGGGATGGGTTGGAGCCAGAGGTCGATGTAGACGCAGAGGAGGCATTCGCAGAACGAACAGCCTCAAAGTCGGAGCGCATACAACGAGCGGTGGAGCTCGCTTCATAAGCACTGACAAGTTCGCCGAGCTTCTCAGGCAATTCCGCTCTGACACCTCCGTTTCCCCCGTTTCTCACCACATCCAGAAGTTGTGACGTCTTTCGCTTGATCGTGGAGCTTATGCTCATCCGGCGAGAGGAGGAAGAGGAAACGCGAGTTTGTAGTTCAGTTTCATCGAGGTTGGGAGACGAGGAGAGTAGAGCTCGTTCTTCGTCTGCCCCAGCAGAAAGGGAAGAAGAGAAACGTGTTGAGGGGCCAGAAGACGAAGTGGGGGAGTCGGTCTCGTCGGTCTCAATGCAGGCATTTACCGTTAAGTCGACTACGAGAATGGGTTAAAACAAAGACATTGTGTTGAAACGGAAAAGAGGGGAGCACAAAGATGACGAAATGGGAAGTATGCAGGAAGTGAATAGGGACAAATAGAGCGCGACTCACTCAAATAATCAGCCATATTAAACCCAACCGGACATCCCTTCTCTATACTCTCCAACCACTCCCAACGCCCTGGATCTTCTCCGCATCGCCATCCACGCCATCGATCAACCGTCCAGCAGCCGCAGGCGACCTCATAGGCCCAGCCCAAACGCGCCGCCCCTTGGCCAATACTACCAATTCATCAAACAGCGCCACGATTCCGCTCCGAGGTTGGTGAATCGTGAGGATAACAGTGCGGTTGTAGGTCCGAGCAAGGTTGGAGAGGGATTCAATAACCGATTGGGCGTTGTATGCGTCGAGACCTGGTTCGAATTGTCAATTGTGGGTCAGTTTCATCATAACTCTGCTTGCAAGGACAATCAGACCACTCACCGCTCGTAGGCTCATCCAAGAACAAGATTGAAGGGCTGGTCACTAATTCACAAGCAATCGACACGCGCCTCTTCTCCCCTCCCGAGATCGAGCGTTTGCCTACGAAGCACACACCCAGGCAGTAGCACGGTGGTGATGCACAATTCATAAACAAATGAAAGGACAGGACGGAAAAGAGATGCAAACGACAAACGATCAGCATCAAACAGTAACGAACAACGAACAAAATACAACGGCTCACCACTCCCACCAATCCTTTTCCCCATTATCCCCCTGATCCCTAACTCCTCCAAAGTCCCATGGACCCTCGCAATCTTCTCCTCCTCCGACATCCCCCTCGGCAACCTCAATAGCGCACTGTATAGCACCGTCTCATACACCGTCAACGTTCCCATCAGTGTATCTTCCTGATCGACGTATCCTGATACCTGTCTGACTTGGGAAGAGGTCGCGGGTCGGCCGTTGATGAGAATTGAGCCGGTGACTGTCCCAAACTTGGATCGGTGTGCAAGGATATCGAGTAATGAGGATTTGCCACTCCCTGAGGCGCCCATCACAACCGTCAACTTTCCAGGCCGTGCTACACCCTGCACGTCCTTCAACACTTCCAATCCGTTCGGGAGGGTATAAGAGAGTGATGAGAAGTGGACAGTGGCGGGTACGTGTTCCGGATGCGATGGTGGATGTCTTGGGTCGGGTGGCAGAGCGATGGGTCCGTTGTTTGGAGAAGTGGGGCGGGTGTGGCCCACGTACCAAAGACCTGTTCAGGTGAGATGCAAGGGGAGAAGACGACGCGATGAGGGAGTATAAGACATGGGTAAACAAGAGACTGTTACCTGCTACCGTCAAAATGACTATTAACCCAGCACCAGCACTGCTGAGTGCTACCCACTTCGTGTTGTCTGGTTTCGGCGGGAGCTACAGTTTACAAACGAAAACCGGAGGCACGAGTGTAATAGGATAAGCCAAGACAAACAGGAACACAGTCGCATGAGTAAACAAAGCTCGGAACTCAAAGACGACGGGAAGACATACATGATACCCAGGCACCTGCGAATAATGCAAGCACTCTCCGCCATCACAGTTGAGGGTGATATATGCGTCTCCAAAGATATCATTGATGAGCGAATTCATAGCTGGTTCTTCAAATCGGCATCCTTGGCCAGTCCTACAGCTGAACTTCCCAGGCCCCCGAATCTCCTCGACAAGGAAGTCAGAGATATCTGACAAACACCACAGCATCAGCATTCATTCCAGTATCTCGGGATTGAAAGACAACTCACCGACACTCCCGTCCTCCCCGCAGAGAAAGTTGCCCGGGATACACTTGCACTTTATCTTCTCACACGCATACTCAGTAGTATTCGTGTCGTATCCAGGTGTAGACCCTGACGTGCAACTGTCGAGAGCACAATAGAAGGATTCTTCTTGGGCTGTCCAGAACTGGAAGGAGCAAGTAGAGGTGGCATTGTCACAACTGAAAGTTACTTGAGGAGCTCGGTCAGGGAGCATGTCGAGAATTTTGCGGTCTGGTCTTCAGTTGAGGGAGAATAACAGGTCGAGGAATGGGAATACGGACTAGTGATATCACACATCTGATGATTGCTGAATACCGTTTCTCCGCCCTTGTAGCAAGTCATATTCGCCACGCTCTCATCATCCATCTCAGAGCGAATAGCACCAGGAAGTGGGAAGCCGACACACGAGGCGTCCGTCTTGCACACTGAGTGCCGTGCCTGGCATCAGTGACTCGGAAGGGGTAGCAAGGCAGACGAATGCACGCACCATTACAGTTGATACCACCCCATCCTTCCCTGCATTGACATGGTTCATCCCCTCTCAGTGTTCTGTGATCACCATCCGCCAGCGAGTCGCACTCTACACACCAAGAAATAAGTATCATGGGTAACTTGACGAATGGAGGCCACGCACGAGGAGTTAAACAATCTATTCCACCCCAACCAGGTGGACATTTGCATTGGCCATCATACTCGTTGCAATTGCCGAACTGGCCGCACGTGAAGGCGGGCAAGAGACAATTGAAGCACGGCGGACATTTATCTACTTGAATATTGAGTAAACGTTGACCATTAAGATATGCATGGAAAAACTAACCCATCGAGTTTGATCCGAGTGACTAGAGATGGGGGTCAGTTTGAGGTGGCCGGTGTACGGCACAGTGCTTACTGAGATGTCGTAGGTAGACATCCCTGGACCAGTGTTCGTGGACCAGGTGACGTTGGAGGGCATCCTCCCCGCCACCAATGAGCTCGTCAAAAGTGGGGGGAGTAGCCATAAGCAGAGTACGTGTCGCATGTTGCTGCTAGGTTTGTTAGGCGCCAAACTGCGCAATGGCCTCTGGTAACACTCGTGGGAATCTAGTACTTTTCCTGGCGATGGGGAGCCTTGTGAATTGCCAAAGTTGTCACTCCCCTCCAAATATTCAACGTTCAACACCTGGATCGATTTCAAATCTTTCGTTAATGTATGTCTAGCACATACTCCTTAAGGTCACTTGGGACATTGAGGCCTCAAGCCGGCATTCATTTTCGATAAGAAGTCCTAATCATAGCCCTTCTTTGACAGTCGCCGTCTCCAGCCCTGCGCCCCACGTCCAACGAGCCAATAGCTGCCATACGGAGACTTGAGGTGCCTTCATCGGCTATCTGGAGCCGCCGAACAATTCGGAATCCATGAACTTTGTCTGTCAAGGTTTCGGACGCGATAGTGTCATTGGCAAGGTCTCCGTGACCGCATCACGACCCATCCAATGGTGTGGCATGTGTGCTAGCACTGACTAGAGGCAGCCGCAGATATGATTGGATGAGCCCGGTATCACAATTATCCGCGTAAGCCGTCCGCCAGCTGCTCCTCGCAAAAGGAGGTATCAACGTGCATGCCTGGTGAGGTCTGTTATGTAACTCGAGCCCTTTTGTTCATGCCAACAGCGTACCAGGTGAGTTTAAGCTGACTGATACGCACTTAGTGCCTTTGCCAGGAAGGCAATTAATTTCAATCGGTTCGCCCAGAGGGCCCGATATTTCTGCCAAGCCAGTCGCGGTCGGTTGCAACCTCATGCCTTTTGATCATTTAAATCGCACGAGCCCCCTCTCACTACACCACCTCTCAGGAAATCTTATCGCTACCATCCTCTTCAATGATCGACATTGCCCTTGACGCGTTCATTGCTGCAGGCTTTACCTTTGAAGAAGCCATGTATCTTATGAGAATTACCACCGATCAAGCACCTCTCTCCTTAGCCGCTGTCTCTGAACATATGACATCTACCGCCACCCCGTTAGTCAATGGAGGCACTTCGTCTGAAGGGGACAACGCTAGTTGGGCTGGTATTACAGGCCCATCTGGAGAACCATCGGTAATCGGTAAGCGAACTGCTCTGCAACTGTAACAGCATTCTGACTCAACTTCATCGACTCTCAGCTCCAGGCGACCTACATCCCAATCCCCCCGACACCGAACGCCTTCAACCAGGACGCGGCTGTAGTCCAAGTAGCAGTAAACCATGCTCTTGCCCCTCCCCCTCCCAACATGCAGCCTCTTGCTTGTGGACTTGCTGGCGGCGCCCCTTGCACACAACCTCTACATGGCTCACTGTCGTCTATTCGGGATCACCTTCCGTATGCACGGACACCAGCATCCGGAGCGGTCGTTTGTCCAATGCCCCTGGACGGGATGCTCCCGTAAGTTGCAGTGGCTGAACATGCCGAAGGCACGTCGGCTCCATCCATTTGGGCATCCGATTTCAATGCCGGAGATGCGGGAAGTTCTTCACGCGAAGGAAAGCATTGGATAAACATATTACCTCGAATAAGCGTTGTAGGGTAAGTCATTTCTCTGGTACCTCGATGGATTTTGGGTACTAACATAGACGTTCAGAACGCCGACACTTGGTTTGCTGGTCCTTTCAATTAGTCATTGGCATGGAAAGATGAAACAACCA
This sequence comes from Melanogaster broomeanus, assembly GCA_014904935.1. Lineage (NCBI taxonomy): Eukaryota > Fungi > Basidiomycota > Agaricomycetes > Boletales > Melanogastraceae > Melanogaster > Melanogaster broomeanus. Next base: position 15,696 of record MU123860.1, on the reverse strand, counting down.
AAGAAGGAAACGCAAAGGAAAGGTGCTTCCCATCTATACTGGAGATCAGGTAGCGCATGCATATGGGAGACAACCAAGAGGATGACGACAGAGCTTAAAGCTTCTAGTGCGCAGTTTACGGAACGAACAACCACACAAGTGTACATGATTGATCAAGTTACTGACCATAGATCTGTTAGCACTCTACATGAACCAAATTCTAGCATACAGACAGACCACTTCCACGATCTCAACGGGACGGCGTATGTACACGTACTGTTACTCAGGCTAGTCTACACCGGAGCGTTGTGACTTATTTGTAGTCCTGGGATAACAATTCTGAATGGTATCAGTATAGGAGAACATATGTGCGACGGATACCCACAAGTGGAGCGGAGTCTGCAGGCTGCCGTGTGACTCATGTTGTCCGTGCCAAAGATCAAGCGCCTTGTACTGTATACCCTCTAATGGGTTATTGATAGTATCATTTCTATGATTATACTCACCGAAGATTCACCCACAAGTCTTGGCGAGATTTCGGTGCGGTATGTCGGTACCAGCCAGCGTATCCATTCATTTTTACCCAGTCACATATGCGACTCAAGCTTGGCGAATGGCAGCTGCGCAGGAATGCCGCATGGGAACCTAAGTCCCATGAACCGAAGAAGTCCGGATTCCCAGTCACTGAGCCAGTTGAGTGCCCGGTTGGTTCGGAGATCGTCAGAAATGAACCCAGGTCCCAGAATGAAACGCCATTGATTCATAATCAACCGGAATTGGTCTGGAGGCGTGCGGAAGATCCTCGCCGATTCTTATTGCTGCCACTGCCAGTGCCACTGGTATAGGAAGTCGGTTTTTGTTCGGTCTCAACTTTGAAATTTGAACGACGGGTACTATCCTGCCAAAAGCGTGAGTGCGGAATTATGGATCACGGAATGACCATAAGGGGATAGTAGCGTCCGAGGTTTGCTTCCCCAGAACTTACGTCTAACAACTCAGGTTCGCTCAGTTCTTCTCCTGTACCTCCCCTTCCCGCTGCGCTCACCGCCGACGGACCCATAACTGAGTAAATCGCTTATCAAGTCGAAGGTACAAAGACAACAAGTACTTGTATGCCTCCTCCACACGCACCAACAGTGGAGGGTACAGTCTACGATGCATTTCCAAGCCAAAAACACCTTCGGCAGCCTCTACACCACGCAATATTCGATGGGTGGTTGAACATGGGGACCTAAATCATCAGCTTTCTCTTGTCCTTTTTTGAGGGTTGGTCCGGTTGAGACACGCCCTTACATGACATTACTCATGCAGGTCCGAGTCAGAGTCACAGGCATATCGCTGTCAGTCACTTGAATGCAAACGACAGCGCAAGGTGCTATGACAGTGGCACCGAGCCCTACTGTTCTCCTCACCTTGGACAGCGCCTTGCATTCGTGCACACGTACGCACCCAGGATCATAAACACACGAGAGAGAGGCATTCCAGTGCCCTTGGGAAGGATGCACTGAGGTAGTGAGGTAAATGAATATACCGAGGCACACTCGTTCCGTTCATTTAGGTGTCGGGGTGTAGTGCTGGTGGTGCAAAAAATTGTTTACGAGGAAGTAGGTGTTGGAGAGGCGCATGGACCTCAGTACGTATAACCGCGTTGCCGAAGATAGAACCGAGCCTAAGGAGGGGTATGTCAATACTCCTGTGTACGATACAATGCTGTGAATGGATGCACTGGCGCACGAATTTCCGTTCGATGGATAGGCTAGATCAAATTAAGTTCAATATGAGCCCAGAGAGGTCCCCTTGAGTACCTTTCATGGATCTCGAGAGGATTGGTGAACTCCTACAAGCGCGCTGGTCTACATGACATACCTCAAACGCGCATCCAGGACTGTATGACTGTAACAGAGTGCTTGGTTTCGCGGTTCCTTGTCCTCCGTGGCTGGATTTGCTGTGACTTCCCTACTTGGACTTCGGGCGAGAGAGGATTGGAGTGGGGAGAGTGTAAGTCAAAGCCTGCAAGGCCCATAATCGATAGTTCGGCCGGGTGACTCCTTTGGTTCTTTGCACTGGGAAATGAAGTGGTGGCTGGCGCTGACTTGGAGGTGTCACTATGACGTGTTTCAAGTTGGTATCAGACGACCTGGAAGATGTGAGTCGAGAGAAGGAAATAGGCCGAACATGGTTGATCAATTGAATATTGAATATTGAATCCTGATCAGCTGCTGAGGTCGACTTAGGACCTGTGAACGAGAACCGCTGTTGAAGCCAAGCATGTAGTCCTACATAAGTGGAGTGATAAGTCTTTCTCAGGCCTCGCACGGCGTCGCGTTCGAACACACAACTGACACGTTCGTTTCTGTTTCATTCACCAACCCTCATTTTCGACGGCCACATGGGGGCGACGATGAATGGGCTAGTTCGTGGACCTTTTGCTTCTTGTTACAGGCTGGACTCATGTCCTTCTCGCGCCGTACTCAAAAGTGGAGGAATCCTTTAACCTCCACGCTACTCACGACGTTCTGATGTATGGTGTAAGTGCTGGAAGTCTACCATAATGTGAGTTACCATATAATCCAATTCCTCATACATGATTGACGCTTCGTGGTTGTCTCCTGGTGTCCGTGCTATTTGTTTCGCCATTCTGACCGCCACAAAGTATGACCACAACATGTTTCCAGGTGCCATTCCTCGCACCTTCGTAGGGAGCATCATACTAGCGTGGATCACTCGCGCCTCTCGTATCTCTTGGCACACTTTTAGGGGCTCATTACATCTAAACCTGACTTGCAGCTTGTTCGTGCGTCTTTCTGCCTCACATATCACTTGCCGCCTACGTATCTGATCCTATGCGTCCGAATAGTGCGACTGGTGCTCGCCTCTTTGAACGCTATTGCGCTCATCTTTGTTCGACGTGCGGTATCTACGCGCTTTGGGCGACAAACAAGCTGGTGGTACTGCACTGTTGACATGCTCGCAATTTCATCTTCCGTTCTGGATGGGTCGAACACTCCCTAACTCGTTCGCACTAATACCTGGTACGTCGGCTTCAGTTTACATGGATACGGTCGTTGAACTTGGGTGATGTCTGTAAAGTGAATTTCGCTTACTATGCACTTTACAACCGTGCGCCAAAATCCGTGCAAGCCCCCAGTAAAAATATCACCATAGCTGTCGCTCTGTTGACCTTTACCGCAGTAGTCTTTCGTTCAGAGCTCGCAGTTCTTCTTGCTCTTCTTGCTCTCCAGCTGCTCATCGAGGGCCATAGCACCTTCCTTAACCTCGTCACTGTTGGTCTGCTGGCAGGACTGACATCCATCGGTTGGTTGCAGTCTTGATTTCATCCATTGCGACGGTCTGTTGATCAGAATCATATAGCTATCACCGTCGCGGTCGACTCATATTTCTGGGCTCAGTGGCCTCTGTGGCCGGAACTGTACGCTGTGTACTTTAATGTTTACCTGGGGAAGAGTGCAGACTGGGGTGTAAGACTTTATCTGCAGTGCCGGGGTTATTGCTGATCATCATTCATGTAACTCAGACATCTCCAGCACACACATATTTCACTGCTTACCTGCCCAAACTCCTTCTCAGTTCAAGTTTCTTGTCGGTCGTAGGTGCCACCCTTGACCATCGGATTCGGTCCTTACTCTGTGCCCCAATTCTGTTTGTGTTCGCCTTGAGCGCACTGGGACACAAGGAGTGGCGCTTCATCATATACGTAGTCCCTCTTGTTAACATTGCAGCAGCACGAGGAGCACGGTGGATGTAAGTTGATGGTCTCTACTGTTCGCCTGCCCTGTCTTTCGGACTGACCGATGGGCGTGACGGTGACAGGACGTCGCGTAAGAAGGGTTTCGTTTTCAAGTACCTCACTCTCCTTTGCGCGCTCTCTCTCATTGCTCTCAACTTCATCGTGACTCTGATTTCCACTCGAGCGTCAATGGCGAATTACCCAGGCGGAGTAGCACTTGACTGCATTCAACGAGCGATGCGCAGGGGAAAGCAACAGTAAGCACAGAGCCGGTATCTCTCGTCAGCGTCTGTAATTTACTCCACGATAGTCCACGTGCATCTATCCAATCTCGCAGCCCAAACAGGCGCCTCATTATTCCTCCACGAACACGCACCCCCTTCATGTATCCCTTCCTCGCATCCGAGCCCAGCTCAGCGTATGGGTCGTGGACGTATAATAAGACAGAATCGTTGACTCCGTCTATGATCGCATCTTCTTCCTTTACTCACCTCATCACCTGAGTCTCCTGAAATCGGTAACGGGGAATGGAAGGTGGTCCAGAGCGTAGCGGGCTTCAAGCAGTGGAAAGTGAACAAGGAAATCTTAGACAAGTTGAAGACGGGTAAGATTTGGGAGGTATCTCTTGGCGAGTGGGATCGGGTAGTAGAGATGGAAATGACCGAACAGCTCTGGATTTTGGAGGCGCAAGTAGCTATGGCTTCCTCAGTTGCTAATATGCACATTTCTGGCAGTGCCAGCCAAATATTACCGCAAAGATCAGACTCGGAGCTCCACATCCGACTACGGCGCCTACAGTCGATGATTGTTAGCTTTTTATGTACTTCTTCCCGGAAATGATGTTGGGCTGCTACTCATTCATGCTAGTTTGAGACTAGCTTGCATTGTATATCTAGGGCGACACTGCTCATTACAGGATTTCCACCTTGAATCCACCATCCTAGACCCCTTTCTGGTTCCACTTAGCCCCACTGTTTGCAAAACTAACGACAACATTACAGTAATGCGTGGATTTTCTGGGCGCGGGACTCGGTCGTTCAAACGACATTATGGGACGATGGAGATGACATGGAGATGACAGAACCTAATGCTTTTACTCGTTTCTTCACGCAGGTGCCTTGTGATATATCATGGATCCATGAACCTCCTGAGATACTTCAACCCCTATCCGGAGATCCGTGATAGGGACTACGGAACGGGCATGATGACATGTGATGCATGTAAATGCATGATGTATGAACTGGAATGACTAATTTGTTCTTGCAAACACTGAGCTAGTCGTTTGGGTGGACAGAGGGTCGCTTAGTGAGTTTGGGAAAGAACCCCATTGAAAAGTGGCAAAATTGTCAGCGGGGTCAGGGGTGAACGTTCGGAAATCACAATCACGTCGTATACCTGACGCTATCCTCGTGTACTTCCTTCTCTCCACTTGTTTGATAGAGCTCAGGCAAACAAGATCTTGTTATTATTCTCACTGCGTGATCCCGCATTCCGAATTCTAGCAAGGAACATGAGAATCAGCTATACTTGAAGGCAACCCAGTTTTCTCGCTAGCATATCTTATTTTGGCCGTTTTCTCCTCTCGCTACGTCTCGATAAGATATGTAACAAGCATAATTCCATCTGGAACCGAGTGAGTGTGATCGAGCGGCATTGAGAGAATCACGAGATAGTACGGCGAGAATAGTAACAAAGCATCCCTGTCTCCTCTCCCCTCCTCCACTGTGCGGTTGCTTCCCTTCCCTCCCTCCTTCCCCTGCCCTTGCTCCTCTTCGACTTCCATAAGCATGCACGCAGTGCACATGCAGAAGGAATTACATTGTAAATTTCTCAGAGGGCATCCGCCTGGTCGTCGAAATACTTTTGGAGGTTGAGGTGGTTTCCCCAGATGTCCAGGCGTCGTTGGTGAGTGAGGGACACGTGCCTTCGCGAAATTGTTGGATAAATTTGAGGGGGAGAGCAATTGACCGGTCCGTTGATGGTCTGCCGTGTAGGGGTTGTGGACGAGGGGGAAGGGGATGGTCGCTGCTTCGCCAATGAGAACGAGCGCTGCCTGCGCTAGGATATCAGGTTGGATATACTCACTGGCAGATATGTAAGAATGAGCCCAGGCAACACTAGCAAGTCCAGATGGCCGCAAATTTCCCGCGTCCATGAACAGCTGTTGGTGTGATTGGCGACGGGCGCGCCTCCTCCGTGATGGCTTCTCCGGACAATAGCACAGGGTTGATCGAGGACTGTGGCCGTCCTGTAAAGATAACGGGCAATACTCAAGACATGCTCCATTTGTGCACCATCTCGGGAAGGTGACACGTTGACATGCGGACACTTCCCTGACCCTACGTTGGGGTCACTGGCTTTCTTTGGAACTGAACGAAATTTCTGGATTCCATGGGCGCCTCGTCCTCGTGTTCGTGCCTTGGGATGTGCCATGAGACCGCCACCCCACCGCAAACACTTTCAAGTTCAAGTTGGTGCGCATCTCTTCTATACTGGAGGGCCTTAGGACCTGGGCCCCCGGGAAACTCCACACGATGAATCCAATGCACAAGTCAAGCCAGCAATTATCTTCAACGCTTTGGCAGTGAGGATTGAGAAACCGCCAATCCATCTTCAACCAAATTGAATAGCAGTGCTACAGCAAGACGTATGGAGCCTCTTGATCTCCCAACCTCGGGAACGCATTTGAATTAACCAATACGACCTTCTGCTTTTCGTGCGATATACCTCCATATGTATCCTTTGTACATAGTTCATGTTCGCAATGAAATATTCTGACAGCATAATCAACCAAATTAATTGAATAACAGTGCTACAGCAAGACATATGGAGCCTCAGGCTACAGTATCTCCAACCGTGGGAACGCATTCGAATTAACCCATTGAATACGACCTTCTGCTTTTCGTGCGATATACCTCCATACGTATCCTTTGTGCATAGTTCATGTTCGCAATGAAACATTCTGACAGTATAATCAACCGAATTGAATAACAGCATCACAGCAAGACGTACTATGGAGCCTGTCGATCTCCCAACTTCGGGAATGCATTCGAATTAGCCAATACAGTAGACTTTTTCATAACGTATATGGTAGTAGTGTATAAATTTCATAATGTATGGACTTCGGGCAGCTCCCATGATGGGATGCGGGAGAATATACAATATACAGTCAATTTCGTAATGTATAGGTTGGACAGGAGGAATATACACAACGAGATCACAGTTTTGGGGGGCAGAGGCCCAGTTAGATCCATACCGGGAGAATGGAGTGACCCTGGACGACCACAAATCATTGGTCGGCGACAGCTATGTGGAATGGAAAGTTTGCTACTCCTCTCACTTCATGCCAATCATTCCAAAGCGCCAGCCACGTCCAAAGCTGCCTCCATACAAACAGAAGCTGAAGGAAGCACAGTCGACTCGGAAGGGTCTATGACTGGCTAACAGTCTTTGCTTACATCGAAGAACACCCAGATGAAATACACACAGATGTGGTCAATTTCTTCCGAACACGAGCTGAAGAGGCCAGATATGTGTTGCGAGTAGGTGTGGATTCTTCACCTGACTTTGTTCATCATCTTCGTGCATTTCGGGCTGAGCTTCGTCATGACCAGGTGAAAAAATGCGAAACAGACAACGTTGGCTAGTCATGGTTTCGTAGTTACTTGGTGCGCACGCTGTGTGCTTAAACCTTTCCTAATTAGCTTTACCCCTATCCTCGTGGGAACTTTTTGCTATTGTATATCTCTCAAAACGTATTAGATTGGGCAGCTCCCGTCAGTATACGTTATGAGAAAGTCTACTGTACAACCTTCTGCTTTTCGTGCGATATATCCATATGTATCCTTTCATAGTATAATCAACCACACTGAATAACAGTGCTACAGCAAGGTGTATGGAGCCCGTCGATCTCCCAACCTCGGGAACGCATTCGAATAGCCAGTACGACCGGCATCTTTCGTGCGATATACCCAATCATGGACATAATGACGCATGGCAGACATATGCAACTACATAGTATACACAGGCCGTGCCAGCCTTGTCCCAGGATGATTCATCTTACTTGGCGCTCTTGGTTGGACGTCTATATCTGGGACCTTGTGAGAACGAGATCCAAGTACATATATATACAGCTTTCCGATGGAGCCGGGAGGCTGAATTGAATCACCATGGAAGGGCAATCCGGCACATGTGCGCTTAAATCAGCAAAGAATGGAAGTCACACATACATGACGTGCAAAGATGTGCTCTGGTGAGATGTTACTAAATTCAAACAAAGTTCGTGGAGGAGGAAGGTCAGTTCGAATACTAACGCTGGCATTCTCTCAGTTAGCCACCATCCAGCCAGGTAGAGCCTGAGGGGGATTGTGATAGATTATAATGCGCTCTCAGATTTCACCTGGAATACATCCCCAGAACTGCTCCCTCTCATGTCTAACAACTCGGACTCGCACATTTCTTCTTCTCTTCTCCCCCTCCTCGCTGCACTCATCGCCGGAGGATTTACAATTGAGCAGATCATCGAAGGCAGCATCGGCATACTGGAGAATTCTCGTCCACTGGTTTTGCTTCTCAACACATACAATCAACCATGGAGGCTGCGTTCCACGATGCATATCCAGGCCAAGGAGGAAACACTTTGATGAGCTTGGGGAGCTTCTCCTCTCGGCAGGCTTGACCACACAATATTCCAATGGTGGGTGGATGCACATGACCTGAAATCATTACCGATATGTAACATTCTCGCATGCTGCGCAGCTCCGAATCAAGGTGACATACACAGTCGCTGTACAGTGACTTTCATGTAAGCACAGCCGCTCAAAGCGGCTGCGACAGTAGTCCCAAACCCAAACCATGTTCCCCTCACCTTGCAGGCTGCCATAAGCGAGCATACTTGCCAGCTGTCCGTCACGGTGGCTACGCCTTGCACAGATCCTTTGCATGGCACTATCCCCTCCATCGGTGCTCACCTGCGCATGCACAATCATAAACACAAAGAGAGGTCGATGGTCCAGTGCCCCTGGACGGGGTGCACCAATGTTCTGAAGTGGATGAACGTTCCACGGCACATTTGTTCTGTTCACTTAGGCGTCAGAGTGCAGTGCGGGAGGTGCGAGAAGTTATTCACGAGGAAGTGGGCATTGGAGAATCACATCAGATCTAACAAATGTAACCGCCTGGTCTGAGATTCTTTGTACGACTTCCAGTATGGAGTGGGGAGACTGAGGTAGCACCGACAGTGATACTCCTGATACAATATTGAGTGAATGAATTTACTGGTGCACGACTCTGAGTTCCACGGATAGAAGGCCTACAATGTTAACTTATGTCAATTTCTGATATGGAGTCCGACTCTCAGAGAGTGTCCCCGAATATAGTCATGAAATTTTGCGGGCTAGCTGCGTCAGATACTGTCCCGTCAGAGGTTATCAGACTCTCTTCTGATTAGAAAGAAAGTCAGACACATGCAGTGCTCCAGGTCTTTATGCTCGCAATGATTTTATATCCCGAGAAAAATACGCACAAGATGAAGTCCGAGTCGTTGTAGGCCTCGATAAGCTTCCAGACTTCAGTGACAGGCCGCACTTGACCTACATCAAAGCCTTGTTGCGGGAAACCTTGCGATACTCACATAATCTGGATAGACACTCGGGTGTTGCCATCTTCCCACGGCGGAGTAACTTCCTAGTGGCCAATACCATTAGTAATCCGTGTCCGAGTTACCGAAGATACGGTAACTGCAGCAGTGTGCCAACGTTGCCAGTGTGACTTCATGTGCATCATGAATCATGATACAGTTCCTTTGTACATAGCCATATCCGCTTTGATGACTTACACCGCGTCTATCGATCCGACACCCAATATCAAATGATAGTTCTTCCTTTCAATATTGGAACAGTTCCGCTTCGTGTTCACGCGTCCGCAGCGAACGGACGTTAGACTATGATCCTACAGTATTTCCTTTACGTTCACTCCGGGATGTACCGACTATATCCACTTTTTTGAGGGGAAGCATAACCCTAGATGCGGCCAAGCGCATGATCAATTGTCACTTGTTAGATTACCAGCGACCTGGCCCGTGGCATTCCCACAGGACGTTTTGCCTACGTCTTTTGCTATCATCCATAGGAGATCCTCTTAGTATGGACAACACAACCATAATATCGGTCTCTTTACTAGCCATCGGAGTAGTGTCGTACTCTATTTGGAAGAAACCCGCCAAACCATTGGCAGCTTGGCCGCCCGGACCTCGCGCCTTGCCAATCTTAGGAAACCTACTCGACCTACCTGCCTCTGAACCATGGATTGCTTACAAACGTCTTGGTGAAAAGTATGGTTCGTGACCGCTGTGTTTCATCCATTCATCCCCTTCACGAGCCGCTCTTCAGGAGATGTTGTCCACGTCCGACTCTTTACACAAGACGCGATCATCCTGAATTCCTTCGAAAGTGCCAAGGCCTTGCTTGAACAACGCTCTCCAAATTATTCTAGCAGGCCGTATCTCGCTGCTAGTGACATGTTGGTTGTTCACGCACCCAGTTTGAGGAAGACATTTTGACGCTCACCTTACCAAAGGATGGACATCAGCTGGAATACGGCATTTATGCCTTACTCCGATGTGTGGCGACGTCACAGAAGGGTCTTTCAACAGGCTCTTCGTTCCGATGGCGCGATGATACATCAGCCTATGCAAATGAAGAGGGCACGGGAGCTCGTCAAAAATATCATGGGAGCTCCTGCTGATTATGTGCAACACCTTGGAACGTGAGCATCGTTCATTCTTGCTGAACTATCGTTTACTCAAATGCGGTGTAGGCACTCGACTTCTATCATAATGTCCGCTACGTACAACTACGACGCCGCTTCGTTCCGCGATCCATTGATAGAAAAGATAAAGGTTATCACTGAGCTGATCGCCATTACCATCAGCCCGGAGAGCTCTGCTATTATGGGTTCATTCCCTTTCCGTAAGTTAGGACACGACGAGGATCTAAAGGGTAGTCGCCTGATGCATTCTAGTCAAGTACATTCCACCGTGGTTTCCTGGTGCAACCTGGCAGCGCGCCGTTTTCTCTGTGCGTGAAATGGTGGCCTGGTGGCTGGAAGAACCGTTCCAGTACGTGCAGGATAAATTGGTAATTATGTCGCCATATGAGCTATGGCCTATGGCCTCACAAACTCACGATGCAGGCTCAAGGCACGATTGCTCCCTGTATGGTAGGGGACGCATTGTCTCAGATTGACGACAACAACGGCGATACGGCGGTCGTCATTCAGGCTATCAAGGCGGCCGCTGCGACATCCTTTGGCGGTAGGTGATACATTATACGCTTTGAAACCAAAAGCTCAGACCGTCCCCTAGCTGCGTCACATACTGTGGGTCCCGTCACAGGTTATCAGAGTTTCTGCTAATTCGAATGTCAGACGGATTCAGTGCTTCAGGTCTTTGTGCTCGCGATGGTTTTGTATCCCGATGTCCAAAAACGCGCACAAGACGAAATCCAAGCTGTTGTAGGCCTTGATAGGCTTCCTGACTTCAGTGACAGGCCGCACTTGCCCTACATCGAAGCCGTGTTGCGAGAAACATTGCGATGGCATCCAGTAGTTCCCCTTGGTGAGCATTTCGCCTGCAATGGGTTCGCACTATTGATCGGAAATTGAATAGGGATTGCACATAGTAACGTCATTGATGACATCTACCGAGGATACTTCTTTCCTAAAGGTAAGGCAGCCCTTCTCTGTCTGGTTTCAATTGCTTCAACACAGGTATGATAGGTGTAACGATAATTCCTAATGTATGGTGAGTACACAATCCTGTTTGCGTTTCGGACCTGATGAATCGTATGCCAACTTAAGGGCAATGGCACACGATGAAGCCAAGTATCCTGAACCATTTGTCTTCAACCCTGGTCGATTCTTCGACGAGACAGGTTGTTTAAATGAAGACGCTATCTCGTACGTTTTTGGTTTTGGAAGGCGTGTCTGTGAGTCCGCAACGCAACCTCCTCCTGGAACTCTGAATGACTCGTACTTCGAAGGTGTTGGCCGACACTTCGCAGATGCATCTTTGTGGTCCGCTATAGTGAATATGCTTGCAGCGTTTTCTTTCGAAGCTCCTGTCGATGAGACTGGCGAACCCATCAAGATTTTGCCGCAATTCATCACGGGATTCACATCGTAAGTGATGCCTAGCCCCTTTGTCGCTGCTCACTCACGTAGTCTGGACAGACACCCAGCGCCTGTCCCGCTAAAAATAACACCGAGAATGTGGACCGAGGAACTCGCTAATTTGGCAAAAACCGATGACTGAGAAATGTCATGACCTCCGAGTCGGGCTGTGCATCCGGTGTACAACCAAAGCAGCTTGTCATATCCGACTAGCTCCCCTGTATCACTTCTAAGGTTTTTTTTTTTGATGCATTTTTTTCTTTTTCCGTCGATGCCGCTGGGCTGCATTTCCCTCGTGTTTCAGAGGTGTCAATTGTTACTCAGCTCCAAGAGCACTGGTTGTAACTGCCGAGTTCGAAGCCCAACTAGCGTGTATTATACTGTAAGATACACACAGACTCGTTGCAGGATGTCGGTGGATGGCTTATATTCGCTGCCACCATTCCGGTCCCTTAAGAATCACTTTACCAGCCAGTCGTCAACGTGTGCGGGAGATGAACCCGCTCCACATTAAACCAAAGAAACCAGACATTGATCCTGTATCAAAGGGGGGGGGATTTTGCTGGCTCATCACTAGTCTTGAGAGTGGATAGGTCCCTCTTCACACAACACGGCGTGATGTGACGGCGCTACAGATAAAATAATGAGTATAGGTACACACCATCTAATTTTTGGGATTAGATTAGATTAGGCTAGGTAAATGTGGCGCGACCGGCCTGATGTTTCGGAGGTCAGGGGAAATCCCGCCAGCATTACACCGCGTATGTCATTTTATAACCGGTATGCAGCACAGTGCCAGGCTGCCAGCGTTTCAGCATTACATGGCATTTAACCGTAGCCGAGTAGTACCAAATCGAATAATCCTATTAGTAAAAGTGACATTGTATCTCTATAAAGTAACGGGCGAGGCGTGGGAGGGAGCGAAGCGACTGTTAGGGGACGACTACGCGTCGCCAAACTCGGATATCAACGCGTATCAAGCGCGTAACAGCGCGTAACAGCGCGTATTTCGCTTATGCCCACGTGAATTTCCTTTTCAGTGTCGTCTTGCGTGCTTTTCATCTCACCAATTATTATCTCGCCACATTGTCCCCTAAGGCTGCACCCATTAGGAAACCCTAACCCTAATTTACCAAAAATTGCGTACACTACCACTGCTGCTGCCCTAAGGCTGGACATCCTGTGTTTCTCCCCTCACTGCTTGCTCCAATGTAAGGTTTATTACAGTCCTCAGTGCACAACCCTAAGGTTAGCCTCCCTTCCACCTTACTACCTTACATATTTGAACTGTAGAACATGAACTACATGTTGAGCAACTTGAGCATTTAACTACAAAGGAAATAACCAATAAAGGGGGGTAACTATTGTGACAAGTCAACATAGGGAAGTCTGGAGTACTGGAAATAATCAGAGCAGAGATGTCAAAGTGTCTGTCAAGTCCAGGTCTTCTCCTGGCAAGTCCAGGTGTAAGTCCAGTTGGGGGTAAGCATAGATGATAGAGTAGGGTAGACTGTTTGAATTCAACTACTCAGGTGGAGAGTTGATCCCTTGCAATAGGGGACAAGTATCTACAGTTTAAGTACTAGAAGGGGACATAGCAGTGTGCAGTCTGGTAATCTGGAGACTGGAATATTAGTAAAGATATCAGTAAGCAAGAATGAAGGTGCAGTAAGAATACATATGAAAGGCCAGATATTAAATATGAGTTGGAAACAGAATGGAACAATGACAGGCACTGGCATGCTCACTAATCAAGATCTATACTTAAATAGAACTGGGGTGGAGTCTGGGGCCGGGAATGTGCAAGTGTGGCCAGACTCGGGAATAGGGGTCCAGACATGAATGTGACAAAGACTAAGAATGTAGTATATGCAGAGGTACTTAGAAATGTAGTGATTAGGATTATAGATTATACTAGAATGTGAAAGTAAGGAGGTTGGATGATAAATAGGATGACAGGGCAATGGATGGACCACTGGTGAGGACATGTTACCTGGCCGAGGAACGAGGCCATGGTAACATGTTCTCACCAGTGGTCCTTCCTTTGCCTGCAGTATACAGAAAGGGATAATACATTAACAAAGAGGGGGGCAAAGCCCCCTTGCATGCGTAGCATGCCCCGCGCAAGCACGCTAGCTTGAACGCATGTTGTGACAACGTCACAACGGGTTAAAGCTAGTATGCGGTAACTGGCCTGCATTTTCGATAATTTAGAGAATTAAAGGGTCAGTTGACGAGTGAGGACCAACAGGTCCTGTCACACGCTGCGGCCACCAAGCCAGGCTGGGCTGGGGAGCGTTCATATATATACTTGTGTATGCCCTCCCAAATGTCGTCTGTATCCCTTTGCTCTAAAACGACATCCCCAACACTACTCCTCATGTCCGTCAACTCACAGTCGGGCTTGCCCAGCTCTTCTCCGCTAGTACTCCCCTCCTCGCCGGGGATCCAGAATCACCTGTAATGAAGGACAACAAGCACTGTTCTCGTCCGCTATTCCTTCTCAACACATGCCATCAATCATAGAGGCTGCGTTCCACGACGCATTTAGCCAAGAAGAAAATCCCTTGGGTTCCGCCTCAGGATTGGCCACACAATATTCCATCGGTAGGTGAACGTGTGGACCTAGGGCATTAGCATCCTTTGTGCATCACCCAAGCAGGTTTGAATCAAGGGTACGCTGCTGCCAGTCCCGTGAATGCGAACACAATCGCGCAAAGTGCTGCGACGATGTTACCGGACGAAAACGCTACTCCCCTACCTTTGCAAGCTGGCGCAAGCGAGCACATTTGCCAGCTGTCCGTCGGTACACACTGCACAGTTCTCTTGCATGGCACTCGCCCCTCCGTCCGTACGCACCTACGCATGCACGGTTATAAACACAAAGAGAGATCGGTGGTCCAATGCCCTTGGGCCGGGTGCACCGGTACAATGAGGTGGATGAATGTACCAAGGCACATTTGTTCTGTTCATTTAGGCGTCAGGTGGCAATGCGGGAGATGCAAAAAATTATTCACGAGGAAGTGGGGGTTGGATAATCACATCAAATCTAACAAATGTAGCCAATTGATCTGAGATCCTTTTTACTCCGGCTTGAGGTAGAGGCGGCAGCTTGAGGTAGCACTGTAAAACTCCTGTGTACAATACTACATGAATGAATATACTGGAGCGCGACAATGCGCTCTATGGATAGGCCTACATCATGTCAGGTTCCGGTATGGTGTCTGGGAAGCGTCTTCGGGGGGTTGGGGGGCAGGGGCAACTGGTCGATTCTGTACAAGAAAATTGCTCTAACGTCAGTTGGTCTGCATAACGTGCCCAAAATAACGGATATTGCGACTGCTGGACTGCTTTAAGAATGAGTGGTTTATTTTTACGTCCCTCGTCCTCTGCGTTGCCGGATCCGATGTGACTTTAACTTGCCAGCGGTCACCTTGAACCCAGTTTGGTTATTGGCCAGCGGAGAGGAGATAGTAATGTTACTATTCCCCTTGCCAGTGGCAACGGTACATTCGCATGTTCATCTTCTCGTGTTAAGCTGTCAAGGGCTGTGTTCAATTTTTAAAAACCTGACCGAAGTTGCATCCGAGTCTGTGCAAATTGATGATACCAAGTCGGAGAGACACGCAGTACAACACGGCAGAACGCCTTCCTCAAAACATCGCACATGTCGGCATTCTGTCTTTGCAATTTGGAGTGTTGGCGTGCATTTTGTGGAAGATTTATAAAGCGCTTTCAAAGATCCGAGAGCATATTTTCTGATGGATAAGTCTGGAAAGACAAGAAACCTAGAGTCAGCA
>MU123859.1:0-69114 GCA_014904935.1 Melanogaster broomeanus | reverse complement strand
TGGTGAGGTGATGAGGAGGGGGAGTGATGATGGGAGGAGAGGGTGATGAGGGAGGGGAGGGTGATGAGGGAGAGGTGATAGGAGGAGGGGGTGATGAGGGAGGGGTGGGGTGATGAGGGAGGGGGAGGGGTGATGAGGGAGGGGTGGGGGTGATGAGGGAGGGTGGGGTGGATGGAGGGTGGAAGTGATGAGGGAGGGGGAGGGGGTGATGAGGGAGGGGAGGGGGTGATGAGGGAGGGGGGGTGATGAGAGAGGGGATGAGAGGGTGGGGGTATGAAGGGGTGGGAGTGATGAGGGAGGGGTGGAGTGATGAGGAGGAGGGAGAGGGAGGGTGAGGGTGATGAGGGAGGAGGGAGGAGAGGGTGATGGAGGAGGGAGGGAGGGAGAGGAGGAGAGGAGGAAGAGGGGTGATGATGGAGGAGGAGGAGGTGATAATGGGGGGTGATGAGGGAGGGGAGGGAAGGAGAGGAGTTGATGGGAGAGGGGTGAGAGATGACAGGAGGGAAGATGGGGAGTGATGGAAGATGATGGAGGAGGGAGTGGAGGACATCACATACAAGTGTATGTGTTATATGAAGGTGGTAGGAGGAGATGTGAGTACATATAGGCAAGGAGCCATACGCATCCCCTGGATGTGTGATATGGTGTGCCTACATGTAATACCTCTCTGGGGACACAATTTGATGATACATGTGTCCAGAATATCAAAACATTGGACTACTTTTATACTTTTCACTCCAGATTGCTTATACCCCCTGTATAGCCTTTCAGGTACTCATTCAAGTGATAGATGGGCTTTTTTGTATGTATGTTAACATATTATATGTATGTACAATAGGCCTACAATGAGGAAATTCCCAATGTCACAAAATATTTCCAGATCTCAGTATCTCATCAGAGTCTAGGAAGCCTGGGCCTAGGCCCGGGTTTGGGCCTGCAACCACTCAGGCCAGGCCCTGAGCCCTAACAGGCCCTGTTGGTGGCCTGGCTTGGCCTGGCTTGGCCTGGCCTACTCAGGGCTTGGCCGAGGGCTTCCGGGCCTCAGGCCCAGCCCGTCCAACCACTAGATGTGAGCATGAAAACGAATGAAGAAGATATGATGTAGCATATGCCAAGTGCAGAAGATGAGAACAGAACATTGTTTCATGCATCGCACTGGACCATGACAACAAAAGAAAGCATACATCAAGTGCAGAAAGACGACTACAAGAACAGTGCAGTCATCCTTCGCACTGGAGGCAAGCAACAGCGGTCAAAGAAGAAAATGTGACGAGTTACATGTTCAACATTGCAACCTTACATCATCCCGGCCAAGATCCAGTGTTCCGATCTTCTCTTCCAAAATAGAAGGATCTTCGCTTTGCTCAAAATGCAGGCGGCAAACTTAAGCCCCATGCCAGCATTGATGCATGTTTTTAATTGCCATTCATTTGCCATCTGACTTCTTTTGCCATCACACCTGCCATCACCATCCATCATTTCCCATCACACCAATATGTCATTGCCATCAAGCGCTTCCTGGATACATGATTCGCTCAATCTAATGGTTATGCACATGCCATCGGCCAGCCACTTGACAACCAGTCAATGCCAGCATGGCTTATCACGTCTTTTACCCTGCCATACCAATTCCCTGTTCACACAGGCGAAACTCATCATTCAGAGCTCAACTGAAATGCACATCTATTTCGGCTCTATCAAGTCAGTCATACGGCTTGATCAAAGACATATTCATTCCTCCACGTTATCCTCTCCATTCCATTATGGAGAATTCCTTCCTCCATCCTGCACCGTCTACATCCCTCGCTTCTCTTCATCCAGTTGTCCAAATTTTGCCAGCTGCAATATTCCCCTCCTTTCATCATGGCTGCCAGACAACTTGCCAAACTCCCAGACTCAATTCAACCTGTATGCTCTCCCATACCTTCTATTCAGCAGAGACAGGACAAATCCCCTTCACTGATCACCTTCCTCAATCTCAGTCCACTCCTTTGCTTTGATTAGTGCTCAGTCATTGCACACTTACAAGGAACTGGAACTGTACAAGGGACACCAGAGTTCATGCACACAGGAGACATAGGATGCAGATGGACGACGCTCATGGGACACTACTGGGATACTGATGACATTATCATGTCTATGGCAACACACGCTTGGCCTGCTTAGTCATTCCACCCTGCCCTGCTCAGTCAGCACTTCATCATTTGCTCACTCATCCTCCATCATGCTCTGTCATCCTTCCCTTCTTACTCATCCGCTTCGTCAGCAAACACACACAGCATGACTACATCATCTTATTCAGCCTCCCCTTGATTACTCAGGAGCTCCACTTTGCTTATTCAGAAGCATAGTCATGCACAGTCAAGCTGACTAATTTCTCTCCTTTGCCTTACTAATATTCTTTTCTTTATTAACTCATCACCTCCTTTCACTGCCCATTGGTACGCAATGAGCATTACAAAATTCTCCAGTAGTATATAAACCTACCTACTTCCCTGTAAATAGACAGGTGAATCTCACTCAAGTTCTAGTCCAATTTTCAAGGTCATTAAAAGGCCTCAATGAGCCCTCAAGTGCTCTCGTATCCTAAATAAGGCGTATATTATTGGTACTATTTGAATTTCAAGAACGAACGTTAAGGGCATTAGTGCGCCGAGCGCACACACGGTGATGAAATCTTGCGCGCAAAGTTCTCAGTCTCGCAACTCATAAGACATGGCAGTGTATCACCTTGAGTCATTCATCCCCGGGTCACACTACTAGCTCGCACTAAGACCAACGGAAAGAATAAGCTTCGGGCAGATGGCCACCAGACCTGTGCCAATTCAACCACTTAACCTAGACAAGTATTAACCGGTGGCAGGGGGTAGTGCCTGTCGAGACTGTGGCGGTTTTGTTGTTTGCTGTTTCACCATAGATCCACAGCGTTGATTCCAGACATAAAACGACGCAGTCCATCATAGGGATGTACCTATATTGCCATTATGACCCACACATCGCGAGTATGGCGATCCTCCAAGATTTGTGGATCATGATTCGAATCGGCCGTAGTTCCAATTGTTCACTGCTATATTCCATGAATTTTCGGGAGTAGCAGTGAGGTCTATGGGTTATGTATTCGCAAGGGATGGGAAAACAGGGTACTGAGTGTTTCATATAGCTGGGCTGTAGAATCCTAATCGCCGTCCAGGAGGCAAGAAACTCTGTTATGAGTCTCCACATTCTTCTATTTTTTACATGGGTTGACCCATTGGAATTTTAGAATTACCACAGGGCAGTTCCTGGGTTAGGCCCGGACTATAAAACGGCATGTTACCTGTATGCAGCGGTATGGACAAACTAACTTTTAAGTCACCCATTGGTCACATGTTACGGACAGGAGGGAGAGGGGAGGAAGAGGGAGGAAGAGGGGGTGATGATGGAGGAGGAGGAGGTGATAATGGGGGGGTGATGAGGGAGGGGGAGGGAAGGAGAGGAGTTGATGGGAGAGGGGGTGAGAGATGACAGAGGAAGATGGGGGAGTGATGGAAGATGATGGAGGAGGAGTGGAGGACATCACATACAAGTGTATGTGTTATATGAAGGTGGTAGGAGGAGATGTGAGTACATATAGGCAAGGAGCCATACGCATCCCCTGGATGTGTGATATGGTGTGCCTACATGTAATACCTCTCTGGGGACACAATTTGATGATACATGTGTCCAGAATATCAAAACATTGGACTACTTTTATACTTTTCACTCCAGATTGCTTATACCCCTGTATAGCCTTTCAGGTACTCATTCAAGTGATTAGATGGGCTTTTTTGTATGTATGTAACATATATATGTATGTACAATAGGCCTACAATGAGGAAATTCCCAATGTCACAAAATATTTCCAGATCTCAGTATCTCATCAGAGTCTAGGAAGCCTGGCCTAGGCCCAGGGTTTGGGCCTGCCAACCACTCAGGCCAGGCCCTGAGCCCTAACAGGCCCTGTTGGTGGGCCTGGCTTGGCCTGGCTTGGCCTGGCCTACTCAGGGCTTGGCCCGAGGGCTTCCGGGCCTCAGGCCCAGCCCGTCCAACACTAGATGTGAGCATGAAGAACGAATGAAGAAGATATGATGTAGCATATGCCAAGTGCAGAAGATGAGAACAGAACATTGTTTTCATGCATCGCACTGGACCCATGACAACAAAGAAAGCATACATCAAGTGCAGAAAGACGACTACAAGAACAGTGCAGTCATCCTTCGCACTGGAGGCAAGCAACAGCGGTCAAAGAAGAAGAAATGTGACGAGTTACATGTTCAACATTGCAACCTTACATCATCCCGGCCAAGATCCCAGTGTTCCGATCTTCTCTTCCAAAATAGAAGGATCTTCGCTTTGCTCAAAATAGCAGGCGGCAAACTTAAGCGCCCATGCCAGCATTGATGCATGTTTTTCATTTGCCATTCATTTGCCATCTGACTTCTTTGCCATCACACCTGCCATCACCATTCATTTCCCATCACACCAATATGTCATTGCCATCAAGCGCTTCCTGGATACATGAGTTCGCTCAATCTAATGGTTATGCACATGCCATCGGCCAGCCACTTGACAACCAGTCAATGCCAGCATGGCTTATCACGTCATTTTACCCTGCCATACCATTCCCTGTTCACACAGGGCGGAAACTCATCATTCAGAGCTCAACTGAAATGCACATCTATTTCGGCTCTATCAAGTCAGTCATACGGCTTGATCAAAGACATATCATCCTCCACGTTATCCCTCTCCATTCCACTTATGGAGAATTCCTTCCTCCATCCTGCACCGTCTACATCCCTCGCTCTCTCATCCAGTTGTCCAAATTTTGCCAGCTGCAATATTCCCTCCTTTCATCATGGCTGCCAGACAACTTGCACAAACTCCCAGACTCAATTCAACCTGTATGCTCTCCCATACCTTCTATTCAGCAGAGACAGGACAAATCCCCTTCACTGATCACCTTCCTCAATCTCAGCTCCACTCCTTTGCTTTGATTAGTGCTCAGTCATTGCACACTTACAGAGGAACTGGAACTGTACAAGGGACACCAGAGTTCATGCACACAGGAGACATAGGATGCAGATGGGACGACGCTCATGGGACACTACTGGGATACTGATGACATTATCATGTCTATGGCAACACAGCTTGGCCTGCTTAGTCATCCACCCTGCCCTGCTCAGTCAGCACTTCATCATTTGCTCACTCATCCTCCATCATGCTCTGTCATCCTTCCCCTCTCTTACTCATCCGCTTCGTCAGCACACACACAGCATGACTACATCATCTTATTCAGCCTCCCCTTGATTACTCAGGAGCTCCACTTTGCTTATTCAGAAGCATAGTCATGCACAGTCAAGCTGACTAATTTCTCTCCTTTGCTTACTAATATTCTTTTCTTTATTACTCATCACTCTCTTTCACTGCCATTGGTACGCATGAGCATACAAAATCTCCAGTAGTATATAAACCTACCTACTTTCCCTGTAAATAGACAGTGAATCTCACTCAAGTTCTAGTCCAATTTTCAAGTCTAGCCTCAGTGTAGGCTAAATCTATTCGTCATTTGAAGTCAAGAAGACTTCACTTTTATCCATCCACACTTATGTCATCGTCATCTGAAGTCAAGAGGACTTCACCTCACCTCATCCCTCACCTCACTCCTCGACCAGAGATATCTTTACCACCCCGAACAACCAGACACTGGCCATTCAATGACAGTTCCGCTAGGGTCTGGGCTGTTGGTTTTGTGTTGTTTTCAACATAGATCCACAGCGTGATTCACAACATCCATTGGGTTCTTTGCGCATCTCATCAGGTTGTCCATCAACATCTCAGGAATCCTCATCCATGTCTGTCCTAAATTGCCAGTAAGTCTATGGGTTATTCGTGCAGATGAGAAGTATAGTTTCCCTTTATCTTGCATGTATACTTGTACTCAGTCCACCAGGAGCAGACTCTGTTTGGTTTTCCTCTATTTTTACTTGACTATTTTTACCAAAGTCCTGGGTATGCCCGGACTATAAAGCATTATCTTTACTACTTTTGAATGCTACCTTTCATTTCCTGCACAAGTGTCACAAGTAAAGCGAGTCCTATGCATTTTTGAGTATAAAGTCTATCCTTCTGACCGCCTTGCATCCCGTATAGTGTTTTAAAGTCCAGTCCAGTCCAGTCTTTTGACCAATTTTGTGGGCAACTGGACTGCAACTGGTCTTTTGCAAAGACTGGTATACTCGCATAATTATTGTATTAAATGATGAAAAAAGTACATTTCAGGAATTTCTCATCATGCACTGTTGACATCATACATTCTGATGTGTCATTGAAAGGTGAAAAAACCAACTATTGGAACATGGCAACCAGTCCTGCATGCAACCAGTCTTTTATTTTTCTAAAATTCAAGGCAACTGCAACTGGACCATGTATCAAAGTCAGGCAACTGCAACTGAAGTCCAGTTGCAACTGGCGTCAGTCCAGTCCAGTTGCCAGTCTTTTATCAGTCCTGCAACTGGACTTCGAAACACTAATCCCGTATATCAGCCCAACAGTCTGGGGATATCTCAGGGAACTTTCCCTTCTTCTTATGCCCAAGCCTACTCCTTCTACCAGTCTTCTCACTCGCAAAACCCCTTTAGGGATGAACCTATCATACCCTTCTTAACAAACCCAGTGCTTACCTAGGGGATTTCACATCTCACAGGAAGTATCAAATCGAAAATGGAACATAGATTACATAATGGTCAAGAATAATACATGAGGTGAGGTTTGAACTCGCGACAGCATCAAAATGTACACACAGCTGATACATTAGACCACTACACTATGACACCTTTATTATAGCTGACAACAACATGAATATGATTGCAATACAACTACTAGTTCACAAATATTTGTTGAAGTCTGAGACACTACACTAAAGTGTACAAATCCGACAACTTTTTTTTCCTAATAGTGCTCTTTGCTTGCATCACATAACTATCCATGTCAGCCCACTTCCACATGTTCAGTTATGTACTCCAACTCTTTCGTCCTCTTGCTCAACCTACACAACCCAACATGTGACCTTAAAAAATGGTCCACTGCTTCACCAATGGATCTGTCATCTCAAAAAGAACCCTGCCACCTCAAATGATCCTGCCATCTCAAAAATAGACCCAATGTGTTGAAAACAGATCCATCATCTCAAAAATTACCTGTTGCCTCAAAAATGGACCTGTCATCTCAGAAATGGACTCAGTATCTCACAATAGACTTATTGCCTCACAAATGGACTCATCGCCTCACAAATGGACCCTGCTATCTCAAAACCAGACCCAACATGTTGATAGCGGGTGCGCCCACCTGTTTTCAACCCCACCCATACGTTTTTAGTCCCACCCATTCAGTTTCAGCCCTGCCCGTGTGTTTTCAGTTTCACCCACTGCACCCATCTGTTTTCAACCCTGCCCATGTGTTTTAGCACCATCCATGTGTTTTCAGCCCTGCCGGTTCATCTTCAGCCACACCTACCACACCCATCTGTTTTTGACCACACCCATGTGTTTTTTGCCCCACTGAACACCTCAAATGTGCTCACAACAGCACACCCCACTCCAAATAGCACACCTGGCCATGCCCGAAACTGCACACCGACACCCACAATGCTCACCTGCACCTCCAACATGGCCCTGCACGTCTGTTTCAGCCCCACCTATGCATCTTCAGGCCCACCCGTACTGTCACATCCATGTCCAGACCCCTATCCCCAAGACCAGCTACACTCATGTATCTCCAGCCACACCTACTCATCTCCGGCCACACTCACACATTCCCAGCCCCAGACTCAACCCAGAACCCATTCAGATATAGTTCTGATTAGTAAGCATGGCAGTGTCTGTCATATCACTCCATTATGCCTCCGATTCTTATTTCATATCCAGCCTTTCATATGTTCTCTTGTTCTGGTCCTGTCTTACTAATTACTGTGCCTCTGACTCTGCCTTAGTAATACCTTACTCATCTTCCGGTCTCTGGATTACCAGACTGCACATTAGTGTTTTGAAGTCCAGTTGCAGGACTGATAAAAGACTGGCAACTGGACTTCAGTTGCAGTTGCCTTGAATTTTAGAAAAACAAAAGACTGGTTGCATGCAGGACTGGTTGCCATGTTCCAATAGTTGGTTTTTTCACATTTCAATGACACATCAGAATGTATGATGTCAATTTTTCATGCTAATTTACTATGTTTATATGAAAAAACAAAGAAAATATACATTTGTTGTATATTTTTGAGTGTAAATTACCTTGTATTGACACACCCCTATGCTGTGCATGATGAGAAATTCCTGAAATGTACTTTTTTCATCATTTAATACAATAATTATGTGAGTATACAGTCTTCGCAAAAGACCAGTTGCAACTGGTTCAATTACCATAGCTGACGAATGGCAACCAGTTGCCACCAGTTTCAGTCCAGTTGCCTCAGATTTGGGATTAAAAAAGACCACTTGTGGTCCAGTTGCCCACAAAATTGGTCAAAAGACTGGACTGGACTGGACTTTAAAACACTACTGCACATTGCTATGTCCCCTTAATAGTATTTAAACTGTAGATACTTTGTCCAGTAGTCTCTAGTCTGAAATCAAATTAGTCACTTCTCCTTATCTGCCCTAGACTGGAACCTATGCAAGGAGTCAACTCTCCTCCTGAATAGTTGAACTCAAACAGTCTATCTCTACTCTATCTATGCTACCCTGACCGGAGTTATATCTGGACTTAGTTGGAGAAGACCTGGACTTGACAGGTATGTATTTAGCCCTGCCAGTGCACTTTCAGCCCCATTCATTTGTTTTCAGCCCCACCAGTATGTTTTCAGTCCCACCCATCAGTTTTCAGCCCCACCAGTATGTTTTTAGCCTAGACAGTGCATTTTCAACTTCACCTGTACATTCTTAGTCTCACCTATCAGTTTTCAGCCCTACTACCAACCCCCAATCTGCCTGCTTCAGCCCTACCCATGTGCTTTCGGTCCTCCACCTGCTTGTTTTCGACCCACCATGCATTTTCAGTACTACCCATACATTTATAGCCTCACCCATATGTTTGCAGTGCCACTGACCCCACCTGCCTGTTAAGTCCAGTTCCTCCAGGGTTATCAGAGAAGTAGAGGTGATAGGAGTATATGCGAAGGGGGCGAATTGGACGTTGGCTTCAACTTATGTGTTGTGCCCTTGCCGCTGTCACACACCAAAAGTGTTGGTGATGTGAGCATGAAGAACGGATGAAGAAGATACGACCCAAGCATGCGCCAAGTGCAGACGATGAGAACAGAACATTGTTTTCATGCATCGCACTGGACCTATGATGACGAAGAAGACATACGTCAAGTGCAGAAAGACGACTACAAGATCACTGCAGTCATCCTTCGCACTGGAGGCAAGCGACACGGTCAAAGAAGAAAAGATTTTACCCATTACACGTTCAACATTGCAACCTTACGGCATCCCGGCCAAGATCCTGCTGATCCGATCTTCTCTCCCAAAATAGAGGATCTTCGCTTCGCTCAACGTAGAAGGCGGCAAACCTTAAGCGCCCATGCCAGCATACATGCATGTTTTTCATTTGCCGTTCATTTGCCGTTCATTTGCCATCCAACTTCTTTGCCATCACACCTGCCATCACCATTCGCTTCCCATCACACTATCACACCAATATGTCATCATTGCCATCAAGCGCTTCCTGGATACACGAGTTCGCTCAATCTAATGGTTATGCACATGCCATCGGCCAGCCACTTGACAACCAGTCAATGCCAGCATGGCTTATCACGTCATTTTCCCCTGCCATACCATTCCCTGTTCACACAGGGCGAAAACTTATCATTCAGAGCTCAACTGAAACGCGCATCTATTTTGGATCTATCAAGTCAGTCATACGGCTTGATCAAAGACATATCATCCTCCACGTTGTCCCTCTCCACTCAGCATATGGAGAATTCCTTCCTCCATCCTGCACCGTCTACATCCCTCGCTCTCTCATCCGGTTGTCCAAATTTCGCCAGTTGCAATATTCCCTCCTTTCATCATGGCAGCCAGACAACTCGCACGAACTCTCAGACTCTATTCAACCTGTACGCTCTCCCACACCTTCTGTTCAGCAGAGACAGGACGAATCCCCTTCACCAATCATCTTCCTCAATCTCAGTTCCACTCCCTCGCTTTGATTAGTACTCAGTCATTGCATGCTTACAGAGGAGCTGGAACTGTACAAGGGACACCAGAGTTCATGCACACAGGAGACATAGGACGTTCATGGGACGCTCATGGGACACTACTGGGATACTGATGACATCATTGTGTCTATGGCAACACAGCTTGGCCTGCTTAGTCATCCACCCTGCCTTGCTCAGTCAGCACTTCATCATCCGCTCACTCATCCTCCATCATGCTCTATCATCCATCCCCTCTCTTACTCATCCGCTTCGTCAGCACATACACAGCATGACTACATCATCCTTACTCAGCCTCTCCTTGATTACTCAGGAGCTCCACTTTGCTTACTCAGAAGCATAGCCATGCATAGTCATGCACAGTCAAGCTGACTAATTTCTCTCCTTTGCTTACTAATATTCTTCTCTTTATTACTCATCACTCTCTTTCACTGCCATTGGTACGCATGAGCGTACAAAGTCTCCAGTAGTATATAAACCTACCTACTTTCCCTGTAAATAGTCAGTCACTCTCTGATAGTCACTCCCAATTCAAGTTCAAGTTCAATCTCAAGTCTAGCCTCAGTGTAGGCTTCGTCTATTCGTCATTTGAAGTCAAGAGGACTTCACCCCTATTCCACCCTTACGTCATCGTCATTTGAAGTCAAGAGGACTTCACCCCTATTCCACCCTTACGTCATCGTCATCTGAAGTTTAGAGGAATTCACCCCTATCCATCTACGCTTACATCGTCATCATCTGAAGTCAAGAAGACTTCACCACTACCCATCCCTCACCCTACTCCTCGACCAGGAATATCTTTACCACCCCGAACAACCAGACACCGGCCGTTCAACGACAGTTCCGCTAGGGTCTGGGCTGTTGGTTTGTGTTGGTTTTCAACATAGATCCTCAGCGTGATTCACACCGCGAGTTCTTGTCCAAGTATTTATGGAGGAGCAGAGATATGGAGGAGATATGGAGTTGGGTCAGAGTGACGATGAGAAGACTAGCTTCAGGTGTTGAGTAAGGAGATCAAGAAGTTGGTCACAGGAGATTCAGGACAAGTTGGATAGGAGGAGACTAAGATGATATTCGAACTGCAGAACACTAAGTACATGTCAAGCTTTTAAACTACAACGGAGAATGACCAATAAAGGAAAGTAACTACGATGACAAGTAAACACAAGGTATCCAGAGAGCTGGAGATACCATAATCAGATAGAGGGAGTCAGAAGGAGTCAAAGGGAGTCAATACAAGTCAGGAGGAGTCATGAAGAATGTACTAAACCAAAGTAAGTCTAATGCGACAGGACTGTCAAGAAATATCAAGATAGAATGGAGAGACATAAGCAGAATTAGTAATCAAGATAGGAGTAGTAAAAGGAGATAAACTGGAAGAGCAGAGATGAGGCGAGAGTGCTGTATGAGGTCTGGAAATGGTCTGGAGGTCTGGAGATGATACGTGTGATATGGGATATGACAAACCCTGCCAGTACATTTTCAGCCCAACCCATGCATTTTCAGTCCCATCAGTCCATTTTTAGTCCCTCCCATCTACTTTTGGTCTGACCCATTGGTTTTCAGTCCCTCCAGCCCCATCTGCCCATTTTGACCCCACCTGTGTGTTTTCAGTCCTGCTCGTGCATTTGTGGCCTTGCCTGCACACCCAGCCATCTGCTTGTGGTCCAACCCATTGG
Source organism: Melanogaster broomeanus (assembly GCA_014904935.1). Classification (NCBI taxonomy): domain Eukaryota; kingdom Fungi; phylum Basidiomycota; class Agaricomycetes; order Boletales; family Melanogastraceae; genus Melanogaster; species Melanogaster broomeanus. The sequence goes on along the minus strand of MU123859.1, from coordinate 57,207 downwards.
CTTTCAGTTCCACCAGCCCCATCTGCCTGTTTTGGCCTCACCTGTGCATTTTCGGTGCTGCTCGTGCATTTGCAGCATTGCCTGCACATTTTCAGTCCCACCAGCCCCATCTGCCTGTTTTGACCCTGCCCATGCATTTTTGGCGCCACTCGTAAGTATCTTACTTTTAGTTTGTTACTTGTTGCTCTTAAATTACTTATTCTGTGCTTTATACATACTTTTTTGATACTTTTAAAATTTCCAAGTGAAATATAAGTTCAACATAAGGGCAAAAAAGTGAGATATAAGGACGAAAAAGTGACAATTAAGGTGAATAAGATAATGACTTAGCTTATTCCATGCTTAGTTTACTTTGTCGACATTGAACTTAATTTGTACTTAATTGTGCAAAAAAGTATGATTAAGCACAAATAAGAATTTTGTCATATTCCTGATGCAGGGAAGGGTAGTTTATGTGGTGTTGCATCTACTAGTAATGTTTCCAGCCTGCGAGACCCGTGAGACCCATGACACATATCCATGTCCGGACCCCTATTCCCGAGTCCGGCCTCACTCACGCATCTCCGGCCTTACTCGCGCATTCCCGGCCACGGACTCAACCCCAGTCCTGTTTAGGTATAGTTCTTGATTAGTGAGCATGGCAATGCCTGTCATCGCTCCATTCTGTCTCCGATGTATATTTCATATCCAGCTTTTCGTATGTTTCCTTGTCCCGGTCCTGTCTTACTAATACCTGACTCATCTCCTGGTCTCCGGATTACCGGACTGCGCATTGCTATGTCCCCTTGTAGTATTTAAAGCTGTAGATACTTTGTCCGGTAGTCTTCAGTCTGAAATCAACTTAGTCTCTTCTCCTATATCTGTCTAGACTGGAGTCTACGCAAGGGATCAACTCTCCACCTTGAGTAGTTGAATCCAAAGCAGTCTACCCCTTACTTCTGTTCTCTGTATGCTACCCCGACCGGAGTTACACCCCGGACTTAGCCGGAGAAGACCTGGACTTGACACTACCCCACAGTACCCACAGGGTTACCCCTGACCCTTCAGTACCCTCGGGTATGGGGGTACGGGTAGTTGGCAGGTGGGGGTAGGGGTCAACACCAGGATACCCAGGGGTTTACCCCTGCTGAACTCTATGTGGCATCTCTGGCCCCACTCACATATTTCTGGCCCTAGACTCAATCCCAGTCCTATTTAGGTATAGTCTTGATTAGTGAGCATGGCAGTGTCTGTCACATCACTCCATTATGCCTCCAACTCATATTTCACATCTGGCTTTTGTATGTAATCTTGTCCTGGTCTTGTCTTTGTCAATGTACTGTGCCTTCATTCTTGCTTACTGACATCTTACTAATCTTCTGGTCTCTGGATTACTGGACTGTGCATTGCTATGTCCCCTAGTAGTATTTAAGCTGTAGATAACTTGTCCAATAGTCCTTAGTCTGAAATCAACTTAGTTACTTCTCCTCATTCTGTCTTAGACTGAAACCTACGCAAGGGATCAACTCTCCCCCTGAGTAGTTGAATCCAATCAGTCTACTGCTCTATCTATGCTACCCCAACTGGAGTTATACCCAGACTCAGCTGGAGAAGACCTGGACTTGACATCTCCATACACTAGTCTCTTGTCCTTACTTTTTTGTCCCACAGGCTGTGTCATACATGAAGTTTGTGCTACACAATTCCCACTCTACAGTGTTGTTATCCTGAATTAGTCAAGGCATGAGGCATTGTGTCATGAGTAAGCAGTGTCATTCACTCTTTCTTTTTGTCCCACTGTGAGCCTCATTCAACTCATTCTAAACTTCCTCTGAGGGCACATCACATTACTTTGTACATCACAGTATGCTAGATCCTTACTCTAGCATATACATTTCTTTGGTCTTGACTCATCTAGCACAGATTGGTTGCCCATTAGCTGATTTTAAACTGGTTGTTGTAGTTTAGTCATATTTAGTTGAACTGCTAATTCACCAGTACTTGACTCATTTTGGTTATGGTTAGTCAGCAATGTGGCTATGACTTAAACCAGCTAAGTTAAAACTGGGAGTCATGGCAACACTATTACTGGCTCATCACTCATCTTTAGTGTTTAAAAGTCCAGTCCAGTCCAGTCCAGCCTTTTGACCACTTTTGTGGGCAACTGGACTGCAACCAGTCTTTTTAATCCCAAATCTGAGGCAACTGGACTGAAACTGCTGGCAACTGGTTGCCATTTGTCAGCTATGGAAATTGAACCAGTTGCAACCAGTTTTTTTGAAAGACTGCTGTACTAAAATAATTATTGTATTAAATTATGAAAAAGTACATTTCAGGAATTTCTCATCATTCACAGCATAAGGGTGTGTCAATAAAAGGTAATTTCAACCAAAAAATATACAACAAACATATATTTTCTTTGTTTTTTCATATAAATATAGTAAATTAGCATGAAAAATTGACATCATGCACTCTGATGTGTCATTGAAATGTGAAAAAACCACCTGTTGGAACATGACAATCAGTCCTGCATGCAACCAGTTGCAACCAGTCTTCAACCAGTCTTATGTTTTTCTAAAATTCAAGGCAACTGCAACTGGACCATGTGTCAAAGTCAGGCAACCTGCAACTGTAGTCCAGTTACAACTGGTGTCAGTCCAGTCCAGTGTCACAGCCATGTCCGGACCACTATTCAGAAGTCCAGCCATACTCACACATCTCCGGCCACACTCGCGCATCCCCAATCCCGGACTTGCATCACATCTCTTTTTGGTATGGTCTCCATTCTTGCACATGGCAGTGCCAGCCATCGCTTCATTATATCTTCGATATATATTTCATATCTGGCTTTCTGTATGTACTCTTGTCCCGGTCTTACCTTTGTCAGCTTACTGCGCCTTCATTCTGTCTTACTAATACTTACTAATCTTTCAGTTTCCAGATTACCGGACTGTGCATACCTATGCTACCTTCTAGTATTTAAGCTGTAGTTACTTGCCCAGTAGTCTTCAGTCTGAAATCAACTAAGTTACTTCTCCTATCTGCCTTAGACTGGAACCTACACAAGGGAGCAACTCTCCACCTGAGTAGTTGAATCCAAAGCAGTCTACCTCTACTCTCTATGCTACCCCAACCAGAGTTACATCCTGGACTTAGCCGGAGAAGATCCAGACTTGACGTCCAGTTGTCAGTCTTTTTTTGGGTCTTTAATTGGACTTTGAAACACTATTCATCTTGCTCATCTGGCCAAGATCAATTAGTCATACTTAGCTATACCTCAGTGACTGACACCTGAGACATGGATGGATCAGTTGGGCTAACAAATTGGAAACAAACTCAAAAACACATTGCACCTGGGTTTCCAAACATTTACTTGTTACATATATATTGAATTTTAAATTTAGACTATTTATTAAAATATGTGGCTACAATAGATTTGAGGTAATATATTCTTGATATGTACTGCATCCTAGCAAAAATCTGATATTGGATATGTCATTCCCACACATACTGACCATATTCAGAATTTGGCATTAAATATGAACAGGCACCAAATTTGAAAAACTAATTTAACTATGAACATCATCAACAGAGTCAACATATGTATTAAAATATTATGAAATAACAATATGATGATGCAAATGTATGAAAAGCATATCCATACTTGGATATTTTGGGAAAGTACACAGCAAATATTCAGACTTTGTGTTCACATTTGTGCAGCAAACAATTCATTAAACATTACCTTGCTTACAAGGTTTCTTGGGGGTCATAATAAGATCGTTTTCATCTGACACGTGACTTCAGTATTACTCAGCATGTCTGCCACACACATCCACAACGATGCTGATCATGTCATACTATGAGACAATTGCAACAAATCCTCTCCCCACATCTCTTTTGTCTTCTCTCTCTTTCTTTCTCTGTTGTAATCAACCTCTCGCGCAATTTTTCCATCTTGTCTCTCTGTCTCTGTCTCTTTCTCTCTCCAACCACGTCATGTTCACATTCTCCCCACCTCGTTTGTGTTTGTGTTGTAATCCTGTCTTGCCCCTTTGTCATACTATGTTGTTATGTCTTCCCAACCATGTTGTAGCAACTGTCCAGTTACATTGAAACTGCTATCTTTCTCATTGTTCGTCGACATGGTCAGTGTAAATAGACCAAGAGATGAAGCAATGGAGTACGTGCTGCTACAACAACAGGACATCGGCCCACCCTCCTCACATCCTCCAAATCGTGGGTTCAACAACGAGCGGTGGTTGTGAGCATCGGCTCATCCTCCTCATATGTCAACTCAATCATTGAGCTCGGGGGCATGGTATGATGCAAGTGGTGGCTGTGGGCATCAGCCCACCCTTCTTGCATCTTCGAAACCATGGGTTCAATGACGAGGAAGCTTTCAGTCTCCCAGCCCAAACCTACAAGTCTCTCAAGATTGTCCAAGCTTATCTCTTACTCACACTTTGGGGTTGTGGTACTGTTAAGCGATACGAACACGATAAGACATGGTTGCTCCTATGAATGGCTATGCAGTTGGTGATGATACTCAATTACATGACATACTCCATCCTGATGACAAGTTTTGAAACATGGGGACAGATCTGAATATGCACTGGAAGACAATAGTCACAAGCCAGGATACTCCTGATGGCCGAGCGCATGACAAGGAGTTACACAATCGCGAGCATATGTTCTTATCCTGTGCGAATGGGAACCGTTTTCAATGCATATCAATCCCCAAACCCACTAGTTGCTAATGAGTCAATGGGGGCGGGGTGATCCCCGCAACCACCACTCGACCCTTCGCAGATGATCCCCAAACCCACTAGTTGCTAATAAGTCGATGGGGGTGAGGTGATCCCCACAACCACCACTCGACCCTTCACAGATGATTCCCAAACCCACTAGTTGCTAATGAGTCGATGGGGGCAGGGTGATCCCCGAACCCACTTGTTGGAATATTCAAACGTAGTATGGCTGTATAGCCACTGCTTCCCTAATCACGTAGTACTTCGTACTGCGTAGTCTAGCCATACACCTCAGTGACTTACAGTACACTGAGGTGAGTAACTACTTCATAGTTCCATTCTTACTTACTTATCCATTGGTAGTACTCTACAGGTACTTACCTTCTACAGAGTGACTTACAGTACACTGAGTACTCAACAGAGTTATACAGGCTTTCAATACCACTTGTTACTAATGAGTCAATGGGGGCGAGGTGATCCCTGCAACCACCACTTGACCCTTTGCAAATGATCCCCGAACCCACTAGTTGCTAATGAGTCAATGGGGGCGGGGTGATCCCCACAGCCACCACTCGACCCTTTGCAGATGATGCCCGAACCCACTAGTTGCTAAGGCATTGATGGGAGTGGTGTCACACACCAAAAGTGTTGGTGATGTGAGCATGAAGAACGAATGAAGAAGATATGACACAGCATACGCCAAGTGCAGACGATGAGAACAGAACGTTGTTTTCATGCATCGCACTGGACCTATGATGATGAAGAAGACATATGTCAAGTGCAGAAAGACGACTACAAGAACAGTGCAGTCATCCTTCACACTGGAGGCAAGCAACAGTGGTCAAAGAAGAAGAAATGCGACGAATTACACATTCACAGTTGCACATTACGTCATCCTGGCCAAGATCCCGGTGTTCCGATCTTCTCTCCTAAAAATAGAGGATCTTCGCCTCGCTCAAACTAGAAGGTGGCAAACTTAAGTGCCCATGCCAGCATACATGCATGTTTTTCATTTGCCAATTCATTTGCCATTCAACTTCTTTGCCATCACACCTGCCATCACCATTCATTTCCCATCACACCAATATGTCATTGCCATCAAGCGCTTCCTGGATACATGAGTTTGCTCAATCTAATGGTTATGCACATGCCATCGGCCAGCCACTTGACAACCAGTCAATGCCAGCATGGCTCATCACATCATTCTCCCCTGCCATACCATTCCCTGTTCACACAGGGCAAAAACTCGTCATTCAGAGCTCAACTGAAATGCACATCTATTTCGGCTCTATCAAGTCAGTCATATGGCTTGATCAAAGACAGATTGTCCTCCACATTGTCCCTCTCCAATCAGCATGTGGAGAATTCCTTCCTCCATCCTGCACCGTCTACATCCCTCGCTCTCTCATCCAGTTGTCTAAATTTCACCAGCTACAATATTCCCTCTTTTCATCATGGCTGCCAGACAACTTGCACGAACTCCCTGATTCAATTCCATCTGTACTCTCTCCCATACCTTCTATTCAGCAGAGACAGGACAAATCCCCTTCACCAATCACCTTCCTTAATCTCAGCTCCACTCCTTCGCTTTGATTAGTGCTCAGTCATTGCACGCTCACAGAAGAGCTAGAACTGTACAAGGGACACCAGAGTTCATGCACACAGGAGACATAGGATGCAGATGGGACGCTCATGGGACACTACTGGGATACTGATGACATCATTGTGTCTATGGCAACACAGCTTGGCCTGCTTAGTCATCCACCCTGCCCTGCTCAGTCAGCACTTCATCATTTGCTCACTCATCCTCCATCATGCTCTATCATCCATCCCCTCTCTTACTCATCCACTTCGTCAGCACACACACAGCATGACTACATCATCTTATTCAGCCTCCCCTTGCTTACTCAGGAGCTCCACTTTGCTTATTCAGAAGCATAGTCATGCACAGTCAAGCTGACTAATTTCTCTCCTTTGCTTACTAATATTCTTCTCTTTATTACTCATCACTCTCTTTCACTGCCATTAGTACGCATGAGCATACAAAGTCTCTAGTAGTATATAAACCTACCTACTTTCCCTGTAAATAGACAGTCAATCCCACTTGGTCAATCACCCAAGTCACTCTCACTCAAGTTCAAGTCTAGTTCTCAAGTCTAGCCTCAGTGTAGGCTAAATCTATTCATCATTTGAAGTCAAGAGGACTTCACCCCTATTCCATCCACACTTATCTAATCGTCATCTGAAGTCTAGAGGACTTCACCTCTATCCAACTGTCTCCCACTCCCTGACCAGGAATATCATTACCACCCCAAACAACCAGACACCGGCCATTCAACGACAGTTCCGCTAGGGTCTGGGCTGTTGGTTTGTGTTGGTTTTCAACATAGATCCTCAGCGCGATTCACAGCGGGATGATCCCCACAACCGCCATTCAACCCTTAGCAAATTAGTTACATATAAAAAAGTAGTCAACCACTTTACTGCATGCAAAATGTTCTTACATGCTTCAACTTCGGTGGGAGGAGTATCCAAGTTTTCTTTCAAAAGATTTGTTGTGAGACAGCGCAGCGATGAAGAAGAAGAAAGAAGGGAAGAATGGCGAAACAGGAGGAATATGCTGTAGATCTGTGAACAGTTGCAATCACAAAAAAACTGAACGACTGCATGGCAGAGGAAAGAATGAACCTGACTAATGATTATGTAAATAATGAACTGCAAGCAAGGTTTCTGCTGACACCAGGCAGCACTTCCTGAGTATTTTTAATTTGCTAATAAATATGTCATTCTACATTTTTGATATCCCTGTTTTCAGGTTTGTTCCCAATTTGTCAGCCCAACTAATCCAACATCTGTGTGTAATCAATTTCAACAAAGAGTTACCCAAATATGGCTAGGCCATCTCAGGTGTGACTATGTAGTACACTAAGGCAAGAACTCTTGTTACACTTTGTTATACCATCTAGATACCTGTAGCTTGATCTACAAAGAGTTGGGATCCCTGACTTCATGTGCTCAGCAAAGTCCAACAGGATCCTGATGAAGTAATCATCTATGTCCCAGCATGATGTTGCTTTGTAAATGTACTAGTAGTCAGCCAATAGTGGGCCCACTAATCATCACCATTCATATTTGTACAGGTTTATATTGCCATAGAATTGTGCCAATTTATTTGATGCTTGCAGCATCATGGTTCCAGCCTGAAAGTATCTCAAACACCACTGCATGGAGAATGTCACAACACCTCACCAAGATGGTTAATCTCATTCCTCGTACTACCTATGTAGCTTACATAATCGTACCTGCATGCATAAGAGATGAAATGCAGATTATCCAGAACTAATGCAAGTAGATACAATACAGATAAAATAGATTTGGCTAATAAATGGAACAATGTCACGTTAATGTCAACTGAAGTCCGAGATTGACCCAAAGTCCAGGGCTAAGTCCGATACGGTGGGAAGGTCAGGGAAGCCAGCCACTGGGGAAGCGACCTCAGAATGCGAGTCACCAGCCTCGCTTACCAATCCCTGCGTCCTCCTTCGCGTCCTCCTTCTCGGTGCTGTAGATGTCGGAGATGAGGGCACTGCCACCCCCGGATTAAAGCCATCGGCCTGAAGAGCGGCTAACATGCTTTTCGCTTGATCTGCGGCGTCGGCAGTCCCGTTAGTGGCGATGAACGGAGTAGCAGGTTTCCCTTCTGGTTTCGTCGGGCGGGTGCGACGCGCTTTGCGTCCCATGGTGTCACCGTGGCGCAGTTTCTCCAGCAAGTTGTCCAATACGGCACTATCCTCCTGCGGAGCAGACTGTTGCTGGACATTCTGCCTGTGTATCCTCGAGTCAGCCATAGCCTGCTTTCGCTTTTCCATCGCCTGCTTTTCGTCAGCCGCGGTTTGATTGTCCGACATGCATTTCTGAGAAGTGAGCAAGTTACATCAACAATAACATTTTTTTCGCAGTTACTAAGAATGGAACTTACTCTATAGGAGGTGACAAATGTCTTGAAGATCGCAAAAAAGTCAGTCGATGACATATTTTTGTCGTCTTCGCCATAATACCCTACAACCTCAGTGAAGGTGGTTTCGGCATGGTTGACATCGTCGATGAGGTCCTCTAGCCTCGCGTTGGCTTTCCCAACAAATTGCCACATCTGATTACTGAAGCCGTCACTCTGGGCCATGTCGACGTAGTGGTCATTGAGTTCTTGCCGGATGCGTTTGAGACCATCTTGGAGAACAACGAGATCTTTCCGAACATCCTGCATGTTGACTTCACGAGAGATCAGCTGAATTCGTGAACGATATGAAGATCCAAACCTCGGTAAGCTTCCGCTGGTTTGCTGAGCTCTTCCAGGAATTCTTCCGTATTAAGGAAGTGTTTATGGATGGTCCTTTCCAAGAAATGCAGAAGAGTGGTGTTGTTGACAGACTTGGTATCGACAAGCTATCTGGAGGGTGAGCACGGTGAAAAGGAAACATGATAGAAGTATTATTTACCTTGTTGATGCTGCTGACACGGAAACCAAACGCGCCACCTTTGATGCCAGTACCGTTCATATAGTTGCCGATCATAAGAATGAGCTGGGACAATGTTCAGCGAGAGCTAGGCCGGAATACAAGGAAAAGCCTACGTTCAGCACCTCCTTGAACTGCTTGGCATTTAGCAACGCCTCGCTAGCTTGACCGACCTTCCTCGCACCCTACAACACTAGATCAGGGGGGCATCAAGAAGTAGCTGGTAAAGTTCCTCACCTCGTTGAGAAGTGACCATTGTTCCTCAAACTTGCATTTGTAGAGCATACTCTCTATTCGAGGACCAAGTCGCTCAATCTGAATGAGCTTGACCATAAGACGATCTGCTGCGTGCAATCCAGCGAGCTCTTCTGGTTCGGCATTCCGGTAAACGTTGAGCTTGCCAACCTAATAACGGAGTGGTGAAGATCAGAGAGTCATAAATAATAGAGCAGAGATCTTACCTGTTCGGGAGTCGGTAGGACAGGCTTGAGTTCGCTAAGGAAAACCTCAGTGCACATTCCTTGGTCAAACTGTCGTATCCGCCGTGCAATCTCTTCCGGTTCGAGCTTCTTGACAAGCTGAATGAGAATTTCTACAGAAACATTCACCCCATGACTTTATGGTCCAAATCTACGGATCGGGGAGACGTACCGACTCGCTTCTTCGTCTGAGGATCGAGAACACTCTTCAGCTCAGCCTGCTTCTGTCGAGCTGTTGGAACCACAAGTCAGACAAAAACACAGTCCAAGATCCAAAAGATCCGAAGTCCCTGAGATTAGCTCACCCATTAAATTAATCATCAGCTGCTTCGCTTTAAAGTCCTTATCCATCTCCGACCACACGCCATCGATCTGCAACTTCTTCAGAATATCCTGCTCCTTCTGGGTATCCTCGTCGTTCCAAAGCGTCTTGGCGACTTGTTGTTGCGGCAGCTTGTCCCACTGAAGCTGCTTCAACTTGATTCCGGGTGTATAAGGCATATCTTTGCGGGCGGAGAGCATGACGGAGAGGTTGGCACCAAGAAGCATGGATGCTCGGGCGGAGCTAGGGGTGGAGCTTACGGCGGATGCAATTCCTTTGACGGGGGGCGGAGGAGGGGGCGGAGGGGGTAGGAGCGAGGGACTTGCGGATGCGGAGGGGTTTCCGAGGAAACCGATGGGAGGAGGAGGAGGAGGTGGTGGTGGTGGTGGTGGTGGCGGCGGCGGCGGCGGCGGCAGACCAGTATCATTCGCGTCGTCTTTGGATGGTGGAGGCGGGGGAGGCGGTGGAGCGTCGGCTGAGTCAGACTCCTCAGGAAGTGCAGGGAGGGGGGGTGAGGGCGTCGGACTACCGTCCGACATCGAAGGCACACGTCCGTGGGCATGAAGTCGCTTAGCGAGTTGCTCGGTAAACGATTGAGGTTGAGCGCCACGTGAGCTTTCTGCAGAACTGCTACCTGAGCTGAGAGAGGTGGGATGCGTGTCGTCAGTGAGAGCACTAAAGCAGCTGCGACTTGACTGTCCGAATTCGCTCTCAGCGTCATGTTCATCGCCACGCATGGATGAGTCGTAATCACTGTGTTCGAACGTATCATCAGGACGGGGTACGAGGTAATTCGAGTGGTATGAACGGGGCAATGAAGGGGCATCTTCGCCAGGTATGAGACGATTTGTACGTCTTGGAGAGCCTCGAATGCTGCGAGGGCTAGCCATGTGGCCACTTTCCGGAGAAAGCTGCCATCACCATCAGCATCGACGCAAGGATCCCGATATAAGGACTTACAATTTTGACACCTGCGGCGAGCTGGTGTTGGATCTGCTCCCGGACATCTGCTTCGTCTGCATCCATGAACTGCGAGTCACGGCCAACTTGGGCTGCAGATGATCGAGCAGATTTCGTTGTTCCGTTGGGTTTACCACGTACAGAGCTACCTCCACTCTTCACATTTGTCTTTCTGGGCGTCAAATCTCGAGATTCCTCCCCAGAACCCTCAGACTGGTCTGCACCTTCCTCACCACCGGCGCCTTTCGCGTTCTTCCAACCCCTACCCTCGAGAATACTGATGGTCTTCGTCCGCTCCAGATGTTTGTTTAATGCGTCAATGAGCGTCTTTCGATCCATCGACCCCGAGTTCGACTCCATGATCTTATCCACTCCTTTGCCAAGCTCCCTTAACATCCTGAAATAGCTCCATAATCTGTGCCTCGAGCTGTGCGATCTGTTCCTCGTATCCAGCTTTTGTCCTTCGAGCTGGTTTTGGAGTCGGGAGGTTGTTTCGCGGGCAGTGGCCAGCTTTTGCTCAAGATGAGCTACCTTGTCTTTGAGCTGCCCAACCAACCCATCGAGACCCTGCGATATCTCCTCTTCCAGGGCCTCTTTCTCAAGTTTGAGACGGAGAGTCTGTGCGCGAGCTTCAGCAGCTTCATCCACTGCCACTTGCAACCTGTCACCTTCGTTCAACTGAGCAATTAGCCTTTGCACCGAATGGCCAAGTCTTTGCTCCGCAGTGGCCAGTTTTCCATCCATAACGATATCCGAGACCAACGAGTCCAGCAGGCAGTAATGATACGCAAGCTGTGGACCTTCCTCCCGGATCAGCAGCAAATGTCGCATCATCGAAAGGAAGTAGTCCTTTGCGCGGGACCCCTCCGTCCGTGCACATAAAGCGTTCCAGAGATCCTCGGGGTTGGAGAAACTGGCAAGGACAATGGTGTCTTGCCGTTCGCGCAGGCGTAGTTCATCTTCTTCGAGTATCGTTTCGAGCTCGTTGAGTTGTTTTTCCATAGCGGAGATATCAAGCTCGCGGCAGAGTGCAACAATGCGTGGAAGGCCCGCAGAGTCCATTAGGATGCGGTGGTGTATGCGCACGTCGAGGTCGTCCATGACGTCCATGATTCGGACTACAAGGCCGATGTTGAGGAGCTTGAGACATGCAGATGAGAGAGGAAAGGACGAGAGGACGAGACACACTCACAGCGTAATCGGTCAATGCAGCGCCGTCTCCGCCAGTGCGCTTGAATTCGTCACTGGCACCAACAAGGCTGCCCATTTTGCCCCTCCCTCGGAGTACAGCTTCCATCGACTGAAACCAATAATCATAACACCCAGTTGTGTCGCCGTTGGCTTGACTCAGAGCTGCGAGACCATGAAAGACGAGTTCTAGGGAGTCTCTACTGCAATAGACGATCGACAAGAGCACCTCAAGGATAATCCGACGTGTTGGGAGGTGAGGAGCATTGAGGGAGGATATTATTTGAGTGACGATATTAGGAATTTGCATAGCTTCGCGGACTCGGACCTGCGACATCAATAATATAAAACCGGGGGCCCAAACCAGTGAGATCACTTACAGTGCTGTTGAAAATGACCTTCAAACACTTGGCAACTTCATGTTCCAGAGGAATGTCACTTGGACTCCTGGATTGTAACAGTGAGTAAATTCAACGACTGGTTAGGATCAGAAATTACCTCTTGGGCTTGCGACTAATCTGTGCTAGCGACTGGGCCAACACTGCTGTACCTCGAAGATCAATAAAATGATCAAGCCAGCTGGAAGCACAATTTATAAGTCATCGAAAACCTAGCGGGGCCGATCCTACCTTGTCTCGTGTCCTCGTAATGAGACCCACACACTCGACGCTTGCTTCGCAGTGATAGTACCGTCCATGAATTTGCGTATGTACCACTCCGGCGAGCGTTCACCAGATAGACCCACTTGCCCGGTCTCACCCTGTTTCCGAGACTGCTCGCCTCTACTTCGATCCTCCTGCCATCGCATCTGTTCCGCGGCAGACACTATGTTCCACTTCTGATCGATATGGAGGTTATCTACATTATGTAGATCACGCTGTTTAGCGACGTGGGCGAAGAGAGCTTCGATGTCCTCGTCGTTGTCAGGACGGGGAAAATCAAATTCTTCGGTGTGCTGCTTGTGAAAGATATGCGAGAGGTGACTGGAGTGCGTATCGGACTGAGAGGTCGCACTGGAGAAGCGAAAACTCGGGTTGTCTGGGGCGTGGACTCCTCGTAGTATGGTATTCGAAACGATAGAGGAAGATGGGATGGGGACAGAACCAAACTCGGAGGTCGAAGGACTTCGTCGGCCGGACGAGTAGAGGTTTCGCTTTTGTGAAGCTTGTGATGGGATGTAGGTGTCTTGGGCCGTTTAGTGGTGAAGGACGCAACGGAATCATTGTAAAGGGTTGAGGAGTCTGCAGTGCTAAAAGAAGAATCGGGTCTGTTTGCTGTAGATGCGGTGTTTGCTCTATCCCTCTCTAATCTGGAGCGCTGTAGGTTCTGGAAGTTCAAGTTCAAGTCGGTGCCGTGAGTGGTGAGAGTAGGATTGGTGAGAGGGGCGGAGATGACAGAGGTTGATGGTGTGCCACGTAGGCCTTGAGAGATGGTTCCGACTGCTAATGGAGAACGAGTTGAAGGGAGCTTGTCATACGGGACAGAGTCAGCCAAGTCCGGGCTTGAAAGGGAAGAGTTGACGAGGTCGTTGCTTCTTCCTGCTGAAGAGGGTATCCATGGCTCGACTGGCTTGTGGTTGTGACTGGGCTTTGCCCGTACAAGAATGGTTGTAGAAACTGTGGAACAAGACGACTTCCGAGTACAGTATAGGCAGAGTACCATTATTTGTAACTACATAAGGAATTGCTTCACGTGACTGACGTCCAGTTTCACACTGGGCCACGGTTTCATCGATTCATCTGTTACTCTCTGGCCAAAATCAAGACACATGTCAATGAACAACTTTGCACCACCACAGTATAAGTTGCACCACTTGACTTGGTGCGTTAGAATACGTTGGATACATTGTGGTCATATTCGCATTGGGGCTAAGTACTAGGATGAGGCTCTCTACACACCAACGCAGACTAGTTGAATTTGCAGTCCTGGTCTGCTTGTATGAGAAATATGATTCCTCGAAAGAAAGCGACATGCAAGAACATAAAGAGATAAACCAAACAAACTCGATCGGTCAATTCGAGGTCGCATCAACTCCCATAGCGCTCCCGAGCCTGCATCGCGAGTAGTCGTGAGTAAGGATTTGCAACATGCTATCGTCATCTTTGTCAACCGAATTTCCATCACACTCACCACATCCTGGACCATGTGGACATAGCCAGAGTAACCTTCGGCATATTTACCCAACTCTTTGGCTTTGCTGGCGCCAAGGCCAACACCTTGTGCATATATGGCTGTTTGGCTGGATAACATGATGAGTGAAATCACTTCGAAGAATGCCAAGAAGTGGTTACATTGGGTCGACGCGACCGTCGCCTTCGGTACCCAAACCAGAGCCCTCTTTCCATCCCATCATCTTCAACAGCTTGTTGCCGACGTTATTTTCGTCCTTGCCAGGGGCTAGAGGAGTAGGAGGTGACGATGGTGGTGGCGGTGGTCCTTCCGCGAATCGTTTCTTCTTAAGGAGAGTAGTCGTGTTTTCCGGCAATGGGACGTCCGGCTGGTTATGCATAATCCGCCGTTCAGATGCGCGATCGCGATACTTGGGTTGTTCGGCTTCAGGCGCAGTAGCAACAGATCCCTTCCGCGCAGCTTCAACCTTTTGACGTGCAAGGTCCCTCAGATGCGCATCCTTGAAATTTTTCTGAATGATATTCGTATTAGGCGGATAGGATGCAATGAGGCAAGACAGAAAAAGGTCAATCGTTAGTCCCATCTCGAAGACAAGTACACGCAGTAGAATGGAGAGGCGAGCCTTATGAAGATCTGACTCCTTATTGTGACGCTTCAGCTGTTCGATAATCTTGAACTGTCTTGCGCACAGTAGACACGTGATAGCGACTGTATCGGAGAACTCGAACTCGACTTCAACAGGTTCTGGAGTCGCTACTCTTGATAACGCGTTGGAAACTACTGGGGGATGCGAAGGTGGAGCCTGCGAATTGGGTGGTGAGCGCCGGTTCTTCTGTGTTTGATACGCTGAGGGAAACCCTGGGTACCGGAACCTGGGCGATCGAGCCTTCCTTGAGCTCTGCTTGAACTTGGGTCCATTTATGAATGTTGTTTGCAGTCTAGGTAGATGTTATGATGCGGCAACCAGTAGTATCATATCCCAGCTTGGTGCATACCTTTTTGCTGGCAATTAATGGTGCTACCTTCTTAATCGCAGTAACTACCATTGGTATTAGCGAATCTGAAAAAACTATGCACTAGAAGAGCATCAACCTTTGTCGTCTTCCGCTGCAGGTGCTTGTTCCGCGTCTTCGTCACCAGCGGCAAAGTCCTCCGCAGAAAATCCTAGCGAGAGTGGCGGAGGCGCTTTCGAAAGTGACACTAAAGGCTTGTTACTAGTTGCTCCTGTCTTGAAGTTGAGCGTGACTGGTTTGCCAGAGACGGGCAATGCAGACGGTGCGGGTGGCTTGGTAATACCGTCGTCTGTAAAGTGTAAGAAAATCACGCTACACATGCAACTTTCCGGGCTCACCCTTAGCCTTCTTTTTCTTCTCCTTTTCTTTGGTAGCTGCCGCCGCCGCCACCGGAACAGGTTCCTCCACCGTAAACTCCAACAAAGCAATGGTTGCCGACTCATCCCAGTACTTGACGAAAGTATTTTCGACCCCGCCGAGGTTAAGAGATGATGGTATAGCAGTTTCGTCACGTAGCATATAGTCTGCGACTGGCTGAAAGGAATATGGGTGTGCAAATGAAGCAGCAACGGCCTTATCAGAGATCCGGAAACCCGATGGATGAATTTGCGGCGACATGCTGTTGGCCAAGACCGTGGACGCCGCCTATAACAAATGAATAAAATTGTTCAATACAGACAACCTCAATTACCTGGATGTCCACAAACTCGACGAAGGCAAACTGGAAGCTGGCCATCGTCACCTTGTCCTTGATGAGAATGATCCGTTTCATGCCCTTGTGGCCCTCCCTCCCGGGCCCTGCAGAACCCATCATGGCTTGCGCAATGGCTTGTGGACCCGATAGAGGATCCAATCCACGGAAGAGTAATACAGCGGCTGGGGCATTACCAGATGTCACGAGTGCCATCGTTCATGTTTTGCCGACGACTCTTATCGTGAGGCATAGCGCTCTGGGAATAATCGATTTTTACTCTTCGTCCATTATGTGGAAGGCCACTCTCAAGCGCTTTGAAGAAAGTAGCTTTCGCCGAAGCGCCGTGTGATGCCGGCGGTGGAACTTGGATGAACGGGAACAGAGGGTCCACAAATGCACGGGCATGTTCTATGCTAGCGAATTGGGCAAAACCGAAGCCCTTGGAAATACCTTCAAAAATCCAACAGCCAGAGAACGTCAATGCGCTAGACAATATATAAATATGAATAGGGCAAGTGCCTGATGATCTGTCTCTTATGATGGTGACGGTCTCGATGTTGCACCCATTGCTGGAGAGATATGCCTGCAGCTAAAGTACGAGAATGGATTTCAGCCTTGTAGCGAAAGACATGTAAAGTGTATCGACAAACATCCGCCTCGGAAAAGTCGGGGTCTAAACCCAGGAAGATGACGTGCGAACTGGGTTCGCTAGGGACCAAGCGCTTCTTACTCTGGAAGCTCTTTCCGTGCCGGTCGTCGTTCGAGTAATCATGTGAGTAGTCACTGTGTCTGCCCTGATTGTGATGTCCGTAGCCAGCATCTTCACCAGTATCGTCATAGGACTGGTTGTCGTACCCCTGTAATGTGACTGAGTAGGTGACTGTCATGAACTGTAGTGAAACACGTACTCCATTGTTATACTTTCTGCGCTTGCCATCGCCACAATAGTCGTCTTCTCGAGCTCGAACATGTCCTCTACTATGTCCTACGTCCCAAGAGCCTTGATCGGCCCAGGAGTCTGTACCCTTTTCCCAATCTCGATTGTAGGCCATCGTGGTGAAGAAGAATGGCAGGTAATAATTCAGGAGAAGGTGGTGGTGAAGAGCAAAAGCCAGGCTGCAATGTCCAACCAAAATCCAAGTAAACAAAACATAACAACGCTGTTACCTGCTCACCTTCCAACATGGCCGCTGCGAGTATGTCCAGAACCTTTTCCCTCGTCCCATTCAATGCTAATGGAATCTTAACCACTCGACAGGCTACCTAAAGGTCACCAAGATCACGGCTAGTTTTGCCACTTACCGCTGACACTTCCTTAAATATATAGATCGATCCCGCAATCGAGCGATGGAATCGCATGGTGAGTATATATATTAGTACACACAGTCGTCGCGAGTTATGTTCAAGGAAGTATTACAGCGTGAAGATGTGTACAAGCACTTCAGATTCACCCGTCGCACGACCCTCATCTCGCTGACCGGGTTCGTATTCGTTCCAGGGGCGATCTACTACCTCGCATCGCAAACGCATGTGCGTGTCCTCGTCTGTATCAGGCTCTCATTGCTCTTCATCTTGCATTTTACACAGCTCAAATACAAGTCGAAAGGGAAGCGGAAAGACGAAACCCTCACTCAAAAAGTAAATGTATATTCGTAGGAGTCGACCATAATAACATCCATACATCTCATTCCTTTTGAGCCTTGTATTGAACGGAGTTCTGTCTGGACCTGAGCGCAACCCTTATGACACTGGTGATAGCTTTAAATCACCCCATTCATCTGTATCTAAAATCTCTTGCAGAGCTCTAGTGGCAATCTTACATCCCCTGCCTACAATAGTACTGAGGAAAAGCGTGAGCTGGAGCCCGCTGAGAATGATGCTCTACTGCAGTGTCCACTAGTCAGGCTGCTCTATTTCATCGTCTCGCAGCTCAACTCAGTCAGCATGTCATATGTGAGGTTTGCAGGGCCTACACGGTGTGTATATACTCGTCATAATGGTTGCCAATGGACAGTCTCGATGGCCTCCGTACCAGCTTCTTTGCCTAGGAGTGCTGTAACCACGCCTAGGCTGTAGCCGGCAGCCTTGGCCACATCAAAAAGAATTGTTGATCGCACCAGATATTGGATTTGAAGCCTGTTCATGACGATGAGATGTCGCTTCTCCTGATCCTCACATTTCTGTAACATAGGAAAGTTCAAATATCTGCACTGGCAGGAGCAAGATGGAGCATTCACCTGAATCAATGGTCCCACTTTCGCGTCTCATCCTAGTACGACGATTTGTCCCTAGTAAATATAATTTGTGGCATAATCTCTCCGGCCTGGTCAACGCGCAACGCGGTGCCCAATGCCTCCTGCTCATCAGGAATGATGTCTTGAGAGGTAGTGGTTACTCCAGGATCATGTGCATTCGCAGAGTCTAACGAATGAGTGGTCGTTCTGGGTATATGGTGAATACATCCAGTGCACTGTCATTGTGTGCACACCGTAAGAAGCAAACACCAAATACTAATTGAAGGGACAGGCAGGTCACATTTCGCCTATATATTTTCATCACTGGCCCTGGCCCTCTGCTGCACAAGCCCAATTCTCAGTTCTGATGTGTCAAGAACCACTCAGCATGCAGTGATCTGTGCCAATAATTAGTTGATATCAAAACCACCAAAAGACCCCATTTACCAACACTGATCACGCTCGGGTCTGGGTTACCCCACCAGAATGGGAAGTTGACAGCATTCCCGCTTGCACCTTTTGGGCATTGCGCATAGATCAAACAGGTTGGGGTGCCAACTTAGTGAGACACATACCAAAGACTGCAAAATTGAGAATGAAATAGACTATAGATGAACCAGCGTCGAAGAGCAGCAGAAGTCAAGTCTGAAGATACTGTTTAGGAGTAGACCGGATGATGACAGCCAAACGGAGTTGATGCTTACAGTTGTACTTCTTGTACCAGTTGGGGCGCCTAGTCCTCACCCACCACTGAGTAGAAAGGCCTATGACGAATCCCGGCCACGACATTCCTGCGGGAAGCTAGTAAGCAGAACTCTTCGTGGGCAGTTTCACAGCGGATACACCATTAACGGCATACGGCAGCCAGCCAAGGTATGTCAGAATAATCGGAACGTTCAAGTACGACCAAATCCACTGCCTGTCCTTGTGATCAAAAGCGAAAATATTACACGGCCTATCATACGTACTTCGGGAACAGGCGATGCATGAGATAGAAAGGGAAGGGGGCGAGGAATCCGTATAAGAGTCCCATCGGACCTCGCATGAAAAGGTCAGACATACACCACTGTAAGTTAACTGGTGGCCAACCTGGAAATAAGTCTTTCCCGGGCCGTATAACTCTGCTGAGAGCGCTCCCCAAGTAATCGCGACTGAGTTTATTTGCTGGGAGTTCCAGCCGGACCAGATACGCGTTCCGATAGCTAGCTAAAGGTTGTTAAAACGAAAGATATGAGGATAATGGTGTGTGATACAAACGGTTTTGGAGCTCTGTTCTATGAGAATCCACGATGGACTTGTACAGTATATAGTTGAAAACTAGGAGGACGTGAGTAGCAAAGGAAGGTTTTGATAATATTACAGTACTGTACGCACTGGCTCCAAGAATAGTACCACTGAGTTGGGCAGTGAATGTTGCTCTGGGAGGAACTTTGGCGTATTGACCTGCAGAAGTGCATGATGCACTGGCATCAGCAGGGCTGCAGCCGCCACATGTCATATATCGCATCACCTAATTTGAGGTCGGAAAGCATTGCAAGAGTTTGAACTCCAGTGCTGTAGCCATACAGTTTTGCATACATGTTCTGGACCGGCTGTTGCGGGTGAATAAGTGCCTGTTGGAATAAGTTTGAGCTTCGTTGAAAGGACGAGCAATCGTGTCCACGTACGGCGACAACCTGTACAGAGTCCACCGGTATTAGGCAGCTGGAATCCCGTTACCGAGTAGATAAACCCAAGGACAACGGCAAGAATAAATGCTACTCCCTTGTCAGTCAGTCACAGTCAACGAGTCATTTACGATATTTTACCTATGATGGTAAACACTATGACTGACCACCAAGGCAATGTATTGATATCAACATATGCCATGCCAATCGCCAGAGCAAGTGAAACTCCGAACAATGCTAAATACCACCACTGGGGGACTTCTTCGTATGATTTCATTTTCTGAAAGTGAATGCTTCCAAGGGGTGTCAGAAGTTTTATCCAAAGGTGACTAGATAAGGACCATACTCATCGAAGTCTTGAGTAGACTTGAGGAAATTGAAGCCTCTGAAAGCCTCCCATAGCTCACGCCAATTCCAAAGAAGGATGTGAGAAAATACGGCACCCATCGATGCGTAGCTGAAGAGCAGAGAAACTGCATACGTTGTCGTCATGTATCTGGGTGACGAGCTTGACATCAGGGTCATGAAGTTAATATTGATACGGAACTTACGGTGGTCCGATTTGAGCATACTTTTCCGGATCAAGCTGATTGTTGGAGTTGAGGATTGCGGACTGGTCGTATGAGGAACCATTACCGCTAAATAACGCAGTGGACATGAATGGAAGGCCTCTAGAGTAACCTTGGAAGACATCCCCATAGTAGCATCCAACTGAGGGTTTCAATACACCACGTTAGCAACAGTGCCACTTCGTAAACATTATTTGAAACATACTCAAGAGAGCGTAACCAAATAGAAGACCAATCCAAGAGGACACTTGGGTTTGAAGTGGTAAATAAAGGGGATACACTTGTGTAATGAGAGTCCAATCAAAGGCGAAGGAGAGAAGACCAAGGCCTTCGTTTGCGGATCCTGCACCGAAAAGATTGCGTATGAAGGTCGACTTTCCGTTGTCGGCAATACATATTACCGAGAAAGCGGTCAAGAGGGGAAACATCCAAGTCGGGACAATTTCCTATCAGACGATCAGCATGCGTCTGAAGCACACCACCAAGTGCTTACCCAACAGAATATCGCAGTGAAGACTTCAACGAATGTTCAGTAACGATTCCAACTTTGACAGTTCACTTTACCCATCCAAAAGTACTTCATCTTCTTGCGATTGAGAAGCCCCCCAAGGTGCATAGACTGCAGCAAAGAAATGGGCGGAAGCTGACTCGGATACAGCGCATAGGTGGGCCAGACAAGAAGATTTCGAAGGATCCCAGCAAAACCATAACCGATCAACTACAAGTATGTCCAGGTTAATCTCAAAAGAGTGGTTCCCTGATACCGCGCACCTGCGACGCGAATGTTTGGAAGATGGCGGCGCCAGGCTCGAGGTTGATGCCATAAAATAGGTCGAGGGTAGCAATTATTCCGATCGACGTAGCAGTCACTGAGGCGGTGGAGCCCATTATTGTGATACAGGTATGCTCCTTGATATTGAATGGTCCGGGATTCAGGTATCGCCAATACCCTGTGGACGGCATTGCATAATGCATCTTTGGCAAGAGTATATGAGGGCCAGTTGGAATCAAGAGTTAAAACTACCTCACAGCATTTCCAACTATGTATGATATCATCAATTGGAACAACGAGGAGACCATTGCATTCTGAGGCTTCCAGAAGTATATTTCAGAAAGCACGGAACCTAGCATACGGTCAGTGCACGATGAAGTGCATACTAATCTATCAGCGATATCACAAACCAAAAGTCGCCAATCCAGTTCCAATGACCCAAAATCGGAATGTGAGGGCAGGTAGGTGCGGATTGTCCTCGGAGGAGATGATCTGGAAACGATCAGCGACCATACCTGGATTTGCGGAAGTAGGACCCACGAGATTGGAGATACCAGACGCGTCTTTTATGACCTCCTCCAGTTGTTGTGAAGGCGGCTCGGGGTTGGAAGCAGAACTGTAGACATCATCCTGTGGGTTCTTTTCATCTACTTCCAAAACTCGATCGTCCTTCAAGGTAGTCGAGGGGAAGAAATTCCATCGTGCCTACTTGTCTAGACGATAGGCGACCGGGAAAGACCTTTATATCGAACCCGATGGCACTAAACGACGCATTTCCTAAACTTAGCCGTAAGTGCCAGCGGTACACAAGTCCAGAATTGGATAACATAACAGTATGAAGTCTCTGTGAGAGTGAAACAACCGATGTATCGCTGGCCAACATTATGTGGTTGTACGCTGGTAATATCGGAGGGATGTGTGCCTGCTGACATGAAACCGACTTGTCACTCAAAGCCAGTTAACGGTGAGATTCGGCGCTCAAGTGGCCAGTAGAACCTCAGAACTGCATCACTGCTTGACATCATTCATTCATTCATGCATGCATGCAATAGGTCTGTCCGGACGTGTCAACTCTAGGTTCGCCACGTACACTGGCATGGCACCACACTCGCCTGACAATAGCCATAGGTCAATAGATTGAGAAGACTTCATTACCTCCTTAGGGTAGTGTTGCTGGCGGACCAATTTCTGGGGCGTATCCATCCGGCTTGATCTTAATGGGATTGATATCTAGTTCTCGGCATTATCAGGATCAAGCTAGTGCTTGAAATCGTCTGGTCCAGTCATCCTGTGGAAAAGGAAACTGGTTTTCAGCGAGGGCAAAGGTGAAATTCAATATTCATCATCAATTCACTGTATTACAGTACAGCGCTTTTCTGATGTGGAGTGATGCAAGTTAGAGTTTGGAAAGTCATGGCCAACGTTGTGAGTACATACCTCAGAGGAACACTTACCCAGCTCGACAAAGACCCTGAGAGGCCAGGAATGATCAGATCAGGGAAAACAATACTAGTAGCGGTAGGATCCACCCAAGTACTTGAAGTGCGGAGCACTGAGCGGTATCCCAGACTTACCTGTCATTCGCTGGCAAAGTGTGCATGATCATGAGTGATGTCGAGATGCTAGGCGCATGGCGTGTGACAGTGGCTGTTCACGCGTCACTGCAGCCAATTTTACGGTTACCGTGCCAGCCAGACAGACGACGTTAATGCAAACCTTTCGCAAACCTTTCGACTGCAACATTCTCATATAAGAATGCTCCTGTTCATCCTATAACCATATTGTTGACACAGGTGGATCTTGAACCGAAGAACCAACTCTTTCAAGTTGCCAGCTATGGATTACCCGCTCATCTCCTCGCTATCTACCCTCTCAGCAACCCAGAAGGCATCACTCGCAAAAGGTAAAACCATGTCTATTTCATTGTATCGACTCGTAACTCAACAACAACTAACTTATATTGTTCTAGGCAGTTTTAAGGACATATCCGACGTCCTTCTGGACTACTGCCAGTGACATTTCGCGAGCCTGCCGAATCGCCCCTCAAGAAG
Organism: Melanogaster broomeanus; assembly: GCA_014904935.1. NCBI lineage: Eukaryota > Fungi > Basidiomycota > Agaricomycetes > Boletales > Melanogastraceae > Melanogaster > Melanogaster broomeanus. The sequence continues at coordinate 33,884 of MU123859.1, read as the reverse complement.
CCAACAAGATCATCACCGCCATCTGTCGAGAATGCAACCAGCCTCTTCGCCCACTCCGAGAGTCCTTGTGGCTGGGCAACGAGAAATTCCAGACAGGAGACGCAGAACTGGACTCCATCCTCGGCGGTGGCATCAGGACTGGTATGGTGTGGGAGGTAGTCGGTGAGAGGTGAAAAAAAATCTGTGGTCAGAATTCCAAGTCAAGTTTCGAGAAGCTAATATGTTTGAACTAGTGCTGCTGGCAAGACGCAGCTCGCTCTCCAGCTCTCTCTGTTTGTCCAGCTACCCTCCGAGCTTGGCGGCGTCTCGGGCTCCGCATGTTACATCACGATCGCTTCACATCTCCAAACCACGCGAATGGAGCAAATTATCAATGCCCATCCGCTCCTCTCGCCTTCGTCGTGCAGCTTTTCTGATGTGCAAACTGTCCAGACATCTACCATCGAGAAGCTTATCTACGTCCTATCAACCTTTCTCCCTCGATACATTGACGCCGCATCCAAGGATCCATCCTCAAAACCTTTGAAACTGCTAGTAATTGATGCTCTCGCCGAACTATTTCACTCCCTCGGAAAGACGACAACAAAAACACTCATCGAACGCTCTAGGCGAATATCTGAAATATCAACCCTTCTCCACGTCCTCGCGAGCAAATACCGCATTGCTGTGCTGGTCCTTAACGAAGTTATTGACGTCATCGACCGCGAGCCGCATACAGGCGGTCCTGAAGTGAGCTACCGAGACCAATCTAGATGGTTTGGTCGCCCCGACAGCATATCTGGCGAGGACAGGAAAGAAGCTGCACTCGGCCTCGTGTGGGCCAACCAAGTGAATACGCGCATATTCCTCACTCGAACAGGAAGGAGACGGCACGTGGAAGAGGGCGAGACCCCCAACAAGCGGTCGATAACACAGGACGGAAACGCAACCGCTCACTTGCCAGTTATGCCTGTCGACGACCAGACAGTCTTGATCAGACGCCTGTCTGTCGTATTTAGCTCGGCATCATCACCCGCCTCTTGCGACTACATCGTGGCAGAAAAGGGCATCTATGTCATTCCAGGGAGCACCATCTCATCAGCCACGTCACATCCAACTAGTATGAATTCCTCATTTACATCTGGGCCTGTCCTCCCGGGCATACAAAACGAGTTTACGACGAGCTCTGCTGTGGCAAAGGGAAAGCAGAAGGTTCAGGTGGCACTATTAGACGCTGGTTGTGCCGCAGACATTTTTGCTACCGTGAACAGACCACCGACCCCAGAAAATGAGTTGGAACCGGCCTACGATGACGACGAATGGGACGCTTTCTGGGCACAGCACTCTTTGCCGGACGACGCATATAATCAGATAGACCCACCCAATCTACCTTCGGTCACAAATGATACCTGCTCCCTAGAAACGTCCCATGGTGGTATGGAATCTATCAGCAATCAATGATATATGTATTATTCCAATCCAAGCCACGTGTGTGCGCATACAAGCGGACCTCGAGAAACCAGTTTCCGAGTACAAAATGTAGAGATACACCAATGATGCACGAGCAACAAGACTACTTATACAGGAATATCACTCCATTTGTCGTGTCTCGACGCAAGGGAGTCTTTCGAGCGTTTCGACGGCTGTGGGGTGTACTTCATCTCGTCGTCCAGGGGGTAGCTGTGAGCAGCAAAATGTGAACTAGGAGCCTTCGTGATTGTGTATCGCGGAGTGACTTTGACAACGCCAGGAAACTTGTCGATCCATGAAATAACGAAGCCGACGGAAGCTTATAACACCGGGAAGCCATAAGTCTCATTGCGAGGTGTGCTGTTGTTACACAACTTACCGAAGATCGGGGACACATACGCCATTGCCAGCTGAACATTGGCTAATATGCAGGTGTTCTGCACATCCACATAATCGTTGCACAAGGCCACGGCACCGCCTTGGCGCGTATGGAAGGTCAACGAGATAGCCAGAGCTACTAGGGTGTCAGTGAATATACTGTGGGATGCAGATATCACGTACCAATACCCAACAGCCAAATGGAACCGAACATTCCGAGGTTTCTGGTGTTACTAGACTCCTCGCTGCGGTTAGCGAATTGGTGGGACAGACTAGATGCAGGTGAGCGAAAGCGAGCATAGGGCTTGGAGTTTACTCACCAGCCCGTAATAATGACTAGACTGAGGATGCTGAGGATGATTGCCAGGATCTCAAAAGCTAGAGAAACTCCTCAGTTCTTGCCACTGTGAGAAGTAGCAGCAACTGAAAGACATACACCCAGCGGTTTGTTCGCGAAAAGCGATGATAGGCAGCACGGTCGAACTAACATTGCAAGCAATGATGACAACTACAAGAAAGTAGGTCAGCGGGAAAGACAATAGCAATCCACAGAAATCCATGGGCATACAGAGGATGAGGGCGCGGAAAAGAGTGAAAGGGAAGGGCATGTTGTCGCAGATGACTTATTTGACCGCGGGCGATGCTAAATGAATGTAATAATGATGTGAAAGAGTTGGCAGTGGGGGCTACGGGAACGTGTTGCGATACTTGTGTTCTGACGGCAAGTTTGCCAAATTATATACGGCGGTGTGGTGTGGGTGTCGCTGTGGACCAGATCCGCAGTGTAGGTGGCATGGACATAGGTGACCCATTAAACTTGCAGTGGTGGACTTGGTCACAGGGGATCATTAGTTAAGCGAGCGGGTAGATTGTGGACGAGCACACGGAAGAGACTTACCAGGCGAGCCTGACTCGTTGGATCAAAGCGTCGGTGTACCGAGTATACGTTGGTCCGTTCTTTCGAACAATGGCAGGACCAAAGTGGAACAGATGTAAAGAGACGACTTGACCGCGGAACATGATGAACATGCACTAGAATGCAGACACCACGGGCACGACTTGTCTGTCAAATGAATTCCAATCAATGCGGATACTGGATACTGCTGGTAGCTTCTAGATACCAGACCAACGGCGATCCACAGGTTCGTCTCGTGCAGAGATAAATGGCGACGATGGTGCCTCCGTTGAGCTTACCGAAGCCGCATGGTGTCCGCGGACCGCGGGCAACACCTGCAGGCGGGTCACGGTATTTGTTTATGGTGTAATAATTATCCATATGCATGTCTCCAGACATCCTCTGCATCTAACATAAATTCCCGCCCAATACGCGACTATCATCACGATGCCAAGCGAGTCTGAGGTGGGACGGTAGGACACCTAGTGCATATGGTTTGCGTGCGGATATGCAAAGACGTTTGTTTTGTCCGAAGGCTCGCCCGAGGAGAAATCACGGTGAAGCTACTGTAGTACCGGCCTGGGCTGACCAGACGGAGGGGATCGATCGAGAGCACGACACTGAACTCGGGGATAAGCTTGGGACCATTTCAGGAAGTACGCAGCTGCCATGCCAGGGCAGAAACAAAAGATATGATATTCAACTCCATGTACAATTTTATTGGCTTACCGTCTACACAAGAAAAATAGAGAGTGAAATAAGGTATCTCCAGGAAACATAGCAGTTTGCAAATCCACAACTGACAGCACAATGATACACAAAGCACCAGAATCAAAACAAGAAGCAAAGAGAAAGGAGAGATGATGCTAGACAAGGAGAATATTTATCCACTGAAGCTCCATATCCTGACGTCTCCGTCGTCACTTCCGGAGACAATCTTATCTTCGCCGAGACCGACACAGGTCACTGCACCGCGATGCCCGAATAGGGTCGCTGTGCATTTACCTTCTTCGCGATTCCACACCTTCAGGTCAAAGCGTCAGCGAAAGTCGATACTAAAAAATTAACAGTTCTGACCTTGATCGTACGATCGTGGCTCCCGCTGACAAGCCTAAGCTTGTCGCATGCCACGCCCCACACGCCCTCGATATGCCCAAATAACGTCCGCGTTGCCTTGCCCGTCTCAATATCCCAGATCTTGATCGTGTTGTCCAAGCTCCCAGATATTAACACTTGCTTCTTGGCACGTTCTCCGTTCTTGCCAGCCAGTGACACCCTCGTAGCACGGTCCAAGCTCCGAATGTCATCCGCACTCTCGCTCCCGTCATGAGTGACTACGGTACAGGTGTCCGTAGCGTTTGTCGTACCGCCGACCTCAGGGACTTGCGCAGCGCGGTTGTCACTCACATGCACCGTCCCCACCGCCTGCGAGGTTTCATCCTCATCGCAGCCATCGTCAACGTCGAGGAGCCGGAGGCTCTGTACTTGACTAACGTGCCCAGTGAATTGTCGTATACATGTTCGCTTCGCGAGGTCCCAAAGACGAATAGTCCCATCGTCGGAGGCTGAGAACAACATCTTGCCTGTCTCGATTTTGAGCGAAGATTTACAAGGATCAGAGCCCAAAGCTGCACTCCCGTCGGCATCCCACAACCTGACGGCGTTCACCCAATCACGGTGTCCACGAAGCGTGAATGCCTCTCCCGTGCAAAAGTTCCATATCTTGACGGTGGTGTCGACGCTTCCGCTCGCAAGGACGTTGGCGTCAAAGTTGAGGCACACGACGCCTTCCGTATGTCCTTCCAATGTTCGTATGCACTCCCCCTTGCGCCAATTCCATACGCGGATCGTATGGTCCATGCTCCCCGTAATCAGTTTTGCCTCATCAAACTGCAGTGCCCGTACAGCCCTGGTGTGTCCCCTTAAACAATGCACTTCGTGACCCGTTTCCAGGTTCCACACGCGCACGGTGCGATCGTACGAGCCTGTGATGAGAATAGGGAAGGATGGGTGTTGGAGGGTCTCGCTGAACTGGAGACACATGACGCCGTCGGTGTGGCCTCGTAGTGTGCGCACTTGACATCGGCCGCGCCGCCAGTTACGCTCGATGGTAAGGCGCTCGCTGTAGACATCTTTCCAAGGACGGGTAACTGTGGACGGGGGCTCTGCTTGAGCAGGGCGCATGAGGATATCGGAGGTTGCGTTATGTTGAGGCATTGAACTGGAGCGTGATGGTGAAGCTGATGGTGATGGTGACGATGATGACGATGATGAACGATGGTGAGGCGAGAACGGTGTGAGGATGAGGGTTATCGTCGAATCTCTGTCGCTTTGGAGGTCTGTCGGAAGAGGCCACGGCGCTTTCCAGCTCCCGTTTTGCAGAAGTGGGAGGAGATGGAGGAGGTACTGAAGGCGAGGCCGAACTGGGATGCACCGGACGTCTGCGTTCCAATATGGGCAAGCCCCAGCCACACTTGAGGCATTTTTGCCCAATGTGCTGCTCGCAGATGCCGCGCCAGAGAATATCATCGTCTGCAAGATTGTGCCATTGCTTGGAGACTTGGGCAGCACGGCAAAGGGATGTGGCGTCAAGGTAAGCGAGGACTTTGAGTGAGACTTCGCGAGGGAGGACAGTGAAGGGGTCGATGCGGATGAGGTGGCCCAGTTGCTCGGTTAGGAGGGATAGTTGTGAGAAACAGCACATTGTAAGGATGCCCTGGAGGATCAGCTCTCTCCTTGGGTGGGATGATGAGGAGAAGTTCGACCAAATGGAATTGACCACTTCTCGTTCCTCTAACGGGAGGGAATCAAGAGCCTGAAATAAAGGAAGATTGTTACTGTAACATTTGGGGGAGAACCGAGCGGAAGTGACTTACTTGTTGGAGTTTCACATTTGTCCCCTCATCTGCCATACGCTGGTGTCGAACGCATAACTTTCGTGGAGAAGGATGAACAGGTACGGATAGTTGTGTGCCCTGCGGGACATTTTGGTTTTCTGGAAAATGGTTGACCATGAAGGTAGGGTTAAAGGAGGATGACGTGGAAACGGAGAAGGGGATGGGTGGGGAAGGAGAGCGGCTCGGCTCAAGGTCAATGGAAGATTGGGGTGAAACCAAGCGAGGTATAGGAATGGTATCACATTGGTCATGATATGAGGTGGAGCTCGTTGAGGCGGACATCCCAGCAAGACGAGAATACTGAGGGTCGGAGACTCGTAGATCCGTTATTTAAGTATAAGTAGCTTTACAGTTGTCAGTAACTTGCGTGTTTCCCTTTTCGCGAACATCGCACGCAACATGGTGCAATGGTGATATTAGTAAGCGACTCATATGCATCATCTATGGTGTACTTCTCGGCGACGCACCATTCTCCAAAATTTTCAATAGTTGCCGAAGTCATGAAAGGGACACTGGAAGCTGAAAACCTCGAATTCGAGTGACCAGCGCTGCAACTGTGTATGTACTCAAATCTCAGAGATCCAAGCGAAGTAGTATTTACTGTAATCGGACACGTGGAGGCACATCTCTGATCCTCACATGGATGCCTTCTGTCCGACTTTTCAGGAATCGGTATTGCTGTTCAACGCTGTGTTCCAACAGATTGTCGTCATCGCCTAGTGACGGGCGTGACTCCACACCATGCCAATTCAAGTTTTGCATGTACCCTCGACAGTAACTGCTCAACAAAAATACAGTACGACTGGAAAAGTAAGGGCATCACGTGACACGTGCGTGATTCATGTGTCGAGGATTGATCGATCTTTGCACTGCGCACTGCGGCTGCGTTTGTCTCAAAGTTGTTATGGCGGTTACTAATACTAGTATGCTCAGATCTTCGAATTTTTTTTTTTGCTGAGTACACTCGTAAGTCAAATTCGAACTAGCTGAGAAAGAGAGAACAACAAGCAAAGTACTGTAACAACACAGCGACCAGACTGGTCGCGCTATACGCACAAAACAGATAACCACACACACACAGAGAGCACCCTTCCTTTCACTGAATACAAAATCATCAGTCCAGCGTGATCTTCAGTTGCTCCAGGGGTATCGGCTCGAACGTATCGAGGTCGATTCCCCGTGAGCAAAGTTCGGGTATGCAGTGTGATGGTACGAGTTGTTGGTTCAGATCAGGTCGTACCGAGAGCTCTGTGTATTCCATTTAAGTAGTGCCAACAGATTCAGCTGAAATCTACTTACCCTCTCGCGTAAAGTTGAACAGAGGGGGGAATTCTTTCTGGTTGGGCATCCTCGCGCCTTCCCCGCGCAACTCGTCGAAGAACGGGTGCACCATCGCTTCCACTGCGCTCAGTCGAGCTCCAGGCGTGTATTCTAGGAGCTTCGCAACCAAGTCTATCGCTTCGGGTGCAGTCCGTGGTCGGAAGACCTGGAAAACCCTTCAGATACACATTCAAATTCATCAAGTCTGCATCCCCGACCTTGTTGAATGGATGCGGTTTGATCTGTGGAAACTTGTGTTCCATGTAGTTGGGGTTCATCGTCTTGATTTGCTCTCGAGAGGGGGTTCCGAGGACTTTGATGATCTCCACCAACTGGTCAATCCCACTCTCACCTGGGAACAGTGGTTGCCCCAACATCAACTCCGCCATCACGCATCCCGTTGACCATATGTCTGTCCATTATCATTACGTCTAGCATACCACCCCGGGTCATCATGACACTTACCAATATTTGTCGTGTAGTTTGTAGCTCCGAAGATGAGCTCCGGTGCTCGGTAGTACCGCGAGCAAATGTAACTGACATTAGGCTCTCCAGCCACGAGGATCTTTGCTGAGCCAAAGTCGCACAGCTTTAATACGCCGGTAGCGGGGTTCAGAAGCAAGTTCTGGGGCTTGATATCGCGATGGCAAATGCCAACCGAGTGGATGTACGCCAACGAGCGCAGGAGTTGGTACATGTACAGTTTGATTTGGAGGGCAGGCATGGGTTGCTTGAGCTTTGAGTAGTGGCGACTTGCGCGGTAAACAGTTTCAGGTACATATTCGAGTACAAGGTTGAGGTAGACTTCGTCTTTCTGTGTGACGTGGGGTTTGGGTGGTAATGGTAATGAGGTGAGTTGTCAGGGGGGAGATGATGGGGGCGTACCTTGTCTCCATTTGAGTAGAAAAAGGCCTTGAGGTCAACGACGTTTGGATGAGACACGAGTCTCATGATTTGTAGCTCACGGTTCTATCCATGTGCGATCGGCGAATCAGCAAACAGGCATAGCGATGCAGCAAAAGCGCAAAAGGTCCGCTGGCGCATAAAAGAGTACAAAAAATGCCTACCTTGAAGCGTTTGTCCTGCAGGACCTTCTTGATGGCGATCTCTTCAGACTCCTTTGACTCTCCGAGGAGTTTTGCTTGAAAAACAACACCGAAGGAGCCATTTCCGATGACTTTGCAGTTTGTATAGGCGAGATCACGTTGTTCGCTTGTCTTTCCGTCTGAGGCAACGACTTTGACGATCCTATGGGGGTCGTCGATGGCTATTTGATTAGTTAGTTGGTCAGGTTCTGATGGCATAGATAGCAAGATAGGTTGTGAGGGAGAAATGGTGCGGAGAAGAAAATGAGTGGGAGATGACGAAAAGCATGCCAACCAAATATGGATCTTTGGGAAACTGGGGATGCATGGAGGCGAGGATGTAAAGATGCCAGGGTGAAATGAACGTACGAGATATCTTTACGCCGTTTATTGGGGCGTTTGACGCCATCTGAGGTATATGACTGATCGGTTGGTGAGAATGAGTCGCGCTTTGAGGAGCAGGGCAAGAGAGTGAGTTTAAACGGGCGCCTAAATCGAGTGGGGGAGGGAAGGGGATATGTTGACAGCGGGATCAAAAGAAGGGGAAACACAGGGAGGAAGATAGTTAGATGATGTAGGAGGACGGGATGAGGATGTTACAGGTAAAGGACTGGTTGACTGGTAAGAAGGTGGTGAACGAGGAGGACAAGGGACGACTGCAAGCAACAGTACTTGATCCCTTGACTGATCCTGTGACCATCTTGTGACCGCCCCAGTACAACCAAAGAAGTACAAACACCGATTCACTAACGTCGACATGCAACAGGACAGGATAGCTAAATACTCGGGTTACCGCAAGCGAACTATATATGCTCAAGACATTGATCTCAGAATCGGTGACTTGGACCCGTGTACACTGCCTTATATTCTGTAGTATGTACCTTCAGAAGTGCACTCTACAGCCCGTGGCTACTAGTAGCAAGTGCAAGTGGCGGGCCCAGGCTGTTACCACGGCTCTAGCACCCTGAGCTGCAACAGTGCAACTTGTCATATGCATGCACCTGCGAACTGACGACACACATCCATTTATCTCTCGAGTCTCTGTCTTATCGCTGAATGAAATCCAATCGCCCATTTTGATACTAGTACTCCACCTCGACTCAGTCTCGCCCATCTCTGAGATCTGAGATCTGGTCCTCTGTACACAACGCAGGACATAGTACCCTGTGACACTCACCGCCTCTATTTCAATCTCGTACTTACATACACTATTAGTACCTGACTCGGTCCCCCATCAGCCCAGTGACTTCATCACAAACCTTCTTTTTCCCAGCATCATCCAAAGTGGAAGCCCCCATTAATGGGATTTACGCAGTACAGACAAACATCTTCCTCTGTCTTCCACCTCGCGTCGAGGATAAAACTTGTGATCTTAGTTCGGCTACCGTGCGTGCTGGCCAAATTCATGCCAGGACTTGGCTTGTCTAAAGATACCAGGCCCTGTCTACCTTCCAGACACTGAAGCTTTGGAGCGGTGTCTGGAAAAAGGAAAACTGAACAAAAACCGAACAATCCTAAATGTTCATATTGCCATTTGATCATCCGATTCTCGGAATTTTTCTGATTCAAACAGGGGCGAATTCGTGATCAGAAGTTCTCCGAGTCGCGCAGCTGCGGCTTTGAGAACCCCCAAAATTGGGATACTTTATGATCGCTTTCGACAGAATCGGAGACTAGTAGGTGTGACCTCATCCTTAGAGCTCCCCTGTGACGAGCACCAGATGCCGGCTCGGTGCGACTCCCTTCTCACTAGATCTCACTCCCCAAGGCATCTTGCACATGTCCCGTTGCAGATCACGACACGGGCAAAACAACTGCCCAGCAATTCATGAGACCCGTTTCTCTTGACCGCGTTTCTCTTGACCATAGCTGCGGAAAAACTCAAGGTGCTTTCGTTAGATAGACTCTGGTTTTCGAGACCTGTTAGGTGAGCAGGTGGCTGAGTGCTATTTCAGGGTGGAAATGGACGGTTTCCGCCCACCCCTAAGCCCATCCGACTGCATGCAAAGGCTGCTCAGCCCTAGGACAGGACCTCAGGTATTCAGGGACGTCACTTAACTTGAAGTACCCGTGGGCTCCGTAACCTCTATCCAGTTGATCCAGGCCATACTGAGAACGGAGTATATTGACTCAGTCGCAGCAATATTAACGTTGTAACGACGCAAAGCTACCTGCTTCTTGACAGAGACCTCTCATTTGCAATCGGAACCGGATCTCTGGTGGTTCGGCTGGTTGTGCCTTGCCCACCTTTTTACGATAACGAGCTTTCGGTTCGGGAAATCTGACTCGCAGATGCTTGTAGCCAATACATGGATCTACATTACGACGTCAGAAGCTAGTTCCTACACTTGGGTCAGAACCAAGCAGAATCTATAATCAAACTCAACCGAGACTGACCTCGATGGGATATAGGTCCCCCATCTGCATCAACTATGACACCTCTGAGACGAGCGCGAGCTGTCGTGGATCCCTACCAGAATCCGTGTTTGTCGCACAAGAAATCGGTGCCCCGGATACTCGCTAGAGTGGAGAGAGACGGCGTCACGTGGTGTACGTGCGCATGTGGGCGTAAGACAGAATAACTGTCCGCGGTTTTAGTGAGTGTTCGTGGTGAGGATTGAGCGAACAAAGATGCGTAGGTCAGCAAGGCCATTGAGGTCTATGCGGGGTGTCTTGGAGCGAGCTTAAACGGTGTGTCGTTTATCGACGTGCAGTGTCAAGTAACTGTATGATCGTACGGGATTTGTTGAGGGAAAGATCTCTGAGCCATCTGAGACGAGTAGAGGATGAAGGATGTGACGCAAAGATGGTACGTCCATGACATGGTCGGCTGCAATGTACATGAGTAGGGTACGATTGATGAGACAACAAATGGCAGTTTTGACCGTGCACGTGTGTCACAAATAGTTTGGTGACTCTTGCGGCTCGGACACTTGTTCACCGCTGCCACGGGCTTGAGTGTGCAACTGGCAAACGTGCCTTCTGCAAGTGGATCACTGTATTGAGAGTCAGCTAGGATATGTGATGCATTGCGCTTTTACTTCCGTGATCGTGATCACGTGTTAGTACAATGATCAAATAACCATAAAAGGTAAGCGAGTAAGAAGAAAGTTGACTTTTGGTTTGGTCTCTCCTCTGAGTCCTCTCGTTGTCGTGGTTCTTGTGGTCGTTTGTTTCCGTGAGCAACTTCCTGTTTCAAGAATCTCCTTTACTGCTCCAGCTCAAGATTTATATCTCCAAGTCACTCTTTTAGTCATCTGTAGGACGTCTTTTCCAACTGCCACTACACCGTCTTTCCCCACCTTGAACCACTTACAAGTTATCTGTCATGGCACCTCCTATCACAAACCTGAACACCCACATATCTCGTTCTGCTACGCCTTCGCTGGCAGCAGGACTTTCACCGCGAATGCCTCACGTCTTTGTCATTCCTCCAGAGGAAGAGCAGCGGGACAATCCTCCCTGGTGCTGCTTCGACGCAGACGAACAGCCAAATAACAACGGCGACTTTCCTTCCAATCCAGACATTCATTTTCTTGACGTTCCCTACCTCTTACAGCAACAGCAACCCGACCTCGCTACTTCCGCCTCCTCTCGTAAGTCCATCGACGAGCCTGGCACAAAGGTCGATCATGCCGAAGAAACTTGAGAAGAAGCAGCGCCCAGAGACCGTCAGGATTATCGAGAGTAAGAGTGTGTCGAGCGGGAGGCAGAGAGATCGCACGGGAAGACTCGGATGTCATTGAGAGTCGTCAAAGTGAAGCGTAGCAAGGAGCTCTAGCGGATCCAGAGGAGCAGAACAAACTCAAGCGCTCAAGGACGTTCAAGGCACGTGCAACCAAAGCACTGCAGTCTATTAAGAACGTCGGCAGGAGCTCGCGCAAGACCCATGTGAAGGAACTTTGGACTTCAAGCGAGAGCATGCCGGGATTTTTAAGGGTGTGCAAGAGCAGATCCGCCAACAGCCAGGAGGAGGCAGAGAAACAACCCCCGTTGCACCTACGAAGAAGGGATCGCTCCCACGACGCTCTCTTTCGCAGATTTTCCAGTCTGCAAGACCTCCGCGCCCAGAACCGCCGTTTCCAACCCGTTTTCCTTTGCCGGTACCTCCCGTCGAACCACCTCACATTCTGCCATCCGTAACTGCATCACCTCTTCCATATTTAAAAGGGAGTGACCCGACACCATCTGTTAACGAAGCTTTAGCTCATGCTGCGATTGATGACGTGCTGGACCGACCAGCCTCTCCCAAGTCCATCGTTGATGGACAACAACAGAAGATTTTCAGTCCGAGAACTTCATAAACTCTTCTCTTTCTCGTCTTCTTCACCCAGTGATCCCTCGCCCATCTCAGCAACTACACCATTCCCACCACCTCCTAACATATGCATGCCTTCGACGTCAACTTCCACAGTGTCATCTGACTACCCAGACGTCCCTACTGAGGAAGGCGTCTACACAGCTGTCCATTTTCTCGACCTTGATAGAGCTAACCAAAAGCTTGGCGCGTCGCGCTATCATCGACCAATGGATGTGGACGACGACGACGACCTTCCTGCCCTACAGCATCCCCGCGATCTCAGCTTCGAAATGAGGCTCGACTCGCTACACTTTGATTCCCTGTCTTTCGATCCGGAAGAATTTGATATTTCAATGGATAGGAACATCCTGCGGTGATTTTATGTCAACCTGATACTCTGAACAGGATTCAGAGACAAGTGCTGCTGCTCCTTCACTTTGGTGCCGTTCTCACTAAATAAACGGGCGCTCCCTTTACGACAGTATGATCTAAATTTCATTGTCTACATCAATCCCTCCCATCTAGACCTCGTGCATACCCTCAACTCGTCCCACCTATGTTCACCCATTCTCTCGAACAATAAATCGTTTGACTCATACATACGTACAGAACAAACATGGCAAACATTCCATCACGACGTTACGTCCTTGGCTTTCTGCACGTATATCACGCTTTTCTCCTGTTGCTGTCGTTGCTCATATCTCAGTCTCAGATTGCTGTCTCTCAGTACGAGCCCACTTGGTCTGGACTTTCTCGGTCGTTGTTTTATTGACCATTTTTATAGTTGGAGGGTATACTACATATACTTCGCCACTTTCAGATGCCCCAAGGGGGAGAAGAGAAATTAGTATTTTTCGGCAATGACTGCGAGGAAATGTCACGATGTGCAAAGCGGATCCAAGCCAATAAACTTACTAAGAGTGACGAAGAGACGTCCAGCCGGTGAAAGGATGACTGGCAGACGCGCATCAGTTTTCTCGTTCAGAACACGTAAGAGGACATCATACCTTCTCCGGCCCTCACCAGTCAGCGGGTCGTATTGCTCCCAGACATACCCAGTTCGCTGATACTCCTAAATGCACCATAAGCGTGATTTAGACTAATAGGTCCATGAAGTAAATGTATACCTTGTAAACGTTGTCCACGATGTTTTTCCTTAACTCCTCATAGATCTGCATCGCGCGCTCTTGGTAAGGGCCTTCGACGGCTGCATAGGTCTCATTACCCGAACACACGTAAGCTCCCCGAGTACACCACCATTCAATAGCACGCTGTCAAGACACACCTTATATAGCGAACTCAACACCATATAATTCATCTGAATCCAAATAGGTCCTTTCCAGTAATTCTCCCCCTGTCCGAATTCGGGGTGGGAGGCTGAGAGACTGCGGATGCCGTATGATGACCAGAGATGGTTGGGATCATGGAGAAGGTCGAGGATTGGACCGAGGTGAGGAGAGTCGGGAGGTAGGAGGGAAAGCATGAAAGGGAATAGGGAAACGTATCCTTTGTGACAAACGTGCTCAGATTCATCTGAGCGAGTTATAGGGTGGTATGAGCACAAGGAGATTTGTGCAAGAAACAGAAGCGAGAGTCACCGTCTGAATTGATTCCAACATCACAGTACATCTCAGCGTCTTCATCCCAGTGGAGGTCTGTAAAATGCGGTGGGTTTCGTCAGGAACACACGACAACATAAAAACAATTTACCGTCGATATTATCGATGATGGCTTTCTCGATCTCCTTGTAGCTCTCCGCGTCTTCAGCCTCCCCGATAAATTCCGCGATATCACACATTGTCCGCGTGAAAAACCCATCCAGCTGATAAGATCGAGATGCAATTCGCCCGCATGAGGAGCACCTCTGGGATAATCATCCATTCCGCTCGTAAGGATGTGCGTTTCCGAGCGCCCGCGCCACCTGTACGCCTCAGTGCGCGAACGCGCCCTTCGCCCGTACTGCTTAATCTGCCCGCGCTGGGTACGACGGAACCAGTCGTAATGACGCTTGAGGGGTGCATAAATCGAGCGGAGGAAGTCGAGGCCTTGAGAGTGTGAAAGATATGCGTCTCCCGCTTGCGGTGAGCCCGTGAAGTCACTGAGCGGAATTTGCGCGCCGCTCATTGCGTAGTCCATTCCAAGGTCTGCAGCAGAAGGACCATCATTTCGTGCCTTGAGGCGGTCAATGAATGCGGTCACAGCCATAGTAAGCGTTGGGGGATTAGCGAAAGAGGGCACCTGAGTCTGGAATTCAGGAGGGACGCGGCTGCGGGCTTCTTCGCCGAGGATTTGTTCGCGAGCGACCCAGCCATTTTCGTCAATGAGATTGATCCAGTCTTTGAGGATCTCGAGGCTAAGGTCATTGTCCCACTCTCCGATGTGGAGCAAATGGAAACCTTCGTCCCTTCAACTGAACTTGAGGAATGCAGCGCAGTGTCGAGAGGTAGACCCACCAGTAAAATCCTCTTGGGAAGAAGCTACGACTGGGAGTAGCAGTGAGAAGGGCTCGAGGTTCAGTGAGCCTTGCCCCTTTCTGATCCTCTCGCGATTCATCCTCGCCATCATAGTCATACTCGTCCTCCTGATCCCATTCGTAGGCGAAGCCCTGGTCGACAATCGAGGTACCATAGAAGTAACCGATCCCCCCGAGTAAGTTAGAAGTGATTGCTTTGCTAAAAGATTCGAGTCCTTCGCGATCGGATACAGCAAATGACTCGGGAATTGGGAAGCGAGCTCAAACCGCTTATCGAACGACGATACTAAGGCAGCAATGCCGTGGTCGATTGTAGCGGCTGTGGCAGGTCCAATGTCACCATGTACAAGAACGTGTGGTTAGGGTACTTCACAATCTAGTTCTGCGATGTGCTTGCACTTTCGAAAAAGACGTCAAACTCAAATTCGCCTTCAAAGAACTTCTGCACTGCAAAGAGGTTGCTTGCTGTGACGGTCTCATCAGGAAGCTGGAGTATGAAAGATGGATCAGGGGCACGCTCTGCTTGACGGTATTGTTCTGCTATCGGCGCGGCACGCTTCAAAAGACTTTGCATGATGAATTCTGTATTGGAACCAGATGTGAGGAAGAAGGCAACTTGGGAAAACCCGTAGACCTGACCCTTTGCAGTCCAAACTTGTCCTGGACGAACGCGCAAACCTACAAAGTGCGATTTACCTAGTCGGTCTGCGAAGACCTCAGGAATGAGGGCCTGTGGTCAAAGCTCGGTTGTCGGGGCCTGCCAGTCATGAATTCGAAATTAAAAGCAAAGTCATAGTAAGTGCATACCGTCGACGATGCGAATGGTGAAGTCATCGAGGTCAGGTGTAGTACCTGAAAATTCTATAGGCTCATCAATCCCCTGTGAGTTGTGAGCAGCCGAGAAAGGATGAAAGCTGGTTGTGTTTACATTCTCGTCTTCATCAGTAATCAGGTCAATTCCTCCCAGACCTTCAAGTCCCAGATAGAAAATCGTAGAAATTCGAGATGGATACGCTGTTCGACATTGATAAGTTGTCGCCAGTGACAAGGAGTTTGTAGAAGAGGTACCTGGGTCGACAGGTTTGCCTTTGACACGGGCAGCCCAACTACCCCCGTGTTGACCACTAGCTACCTTAATGAGCTCAGTGGTAAGTTCGACATTGTTAGGGCTATCCTTGATAACCTGGACACCGCCTTGACGGGGGTCAAATATTGTCCAAGTGTAACTGTCTAGGCCATCGCCTTGGTCGCATGCGTGGCGCGTTTCTGATGGACGTCAGCGTAAGGGAAGTATATAGCATGTACAATGATATATTACGCACTCGTCAGTGACTGGAAGTCCTGTGTGCCGAAACCACATGAGGCCTGTCATGAGGGACTGGGGTAGGCGTGGGCGGAGACCAAAGTATAAACCGGGCCTGTAAGAGCCCCAATGCAGATCTTCAGTGACATTGTCGGGAAGGGAGAATGCCGTGATGGAAGGAGAATAGCAGCAGCCACAGCAGGTGAATCCGTGTCCACTGGGAGAATCCCATGTTAATGGATTAAAACTTTGGACCGTGCCAGTGCTTCAACTTGAAGTTCACTTTAGCGCTTAACAGACGTGTCGTTTCATATGTCACGTGATTGACACACTATATGTAACTCTAGCGTAAGGCCAAATAAACGCATGTGTGCGCATTCATCGGACCTGATCGAATCGCCTCCATTTTACTCGCAGTTGCAGTGTGCAAGTGTTTCGCACAGATGACGTCGACAGAGTCACAGCACATGTCATTTGGTCATGCAGTAGATATGACCTGGATATCCTGACTACACGCCTAACTAACCAGGGCTGTGACTGATCCTGTATGTTCCTAAAGGTTGTTCTGATCCACCTTGCAGGCACATTCTACACCTTACGTCCGAACATACCCGCGGCGCGGCGATGTGACCGCCCCTCACAGCGACCACCAACTATAGTACTAAGTTAGTACAGTAAGCTGCGCTCAGTAATTCCATAAATGGAACAAACTATATATGAAGATGGGCAGTGTACTGCATAGCTCGCTCCTCTTTCATATTTAAACTCGAGGTAACGTCGTCCTCAGCTCCTCAAAACGTACACACTCCCAAATTAAAGTCACATATCTCAATCCCTCATGGACAGCCTCAGTATTGCAGATGGCGCAACAGTCGTTGCTGGACCCTTATCCGTCGCCAATCGCAAAGAGTTGTCCAAGGAACGTGGTGATGACTTCCCAGTCAAGTCATACCCCTTGGTTACCAGCGAATCGTCTAAACTCAAGGCTGTCGGTCATGATTTCTCCAAAGCAGACTATGCAATGGAGGATAGACCATTCTTTGTCCCTATCGGCAAAGACGGTGTCACTGCTGCTTTACAGAAGCTCGACAGCCAGCTTCAACAGGTATGTGACTACACGCGGGGATGTCATGACACCTGGACCACCTACTAACACGTGCGTTATGTCGTAGACCGGAAGAAGCAATCTGTTGTCTAAGAAGGTACTTGGCTTTCTACGGAAGCATCCATTACATCTGAACACCGTGTGCCACTCAGTCACCAGTGTCCTGGATCGGTCGGGAGGTCCCTCCGGGAAACCTTGGCCTAATTAATCACGGAGGTTTGCCAAAGATCCTGACGCGCCCTGGCCGCTATCCCGGTTTCCCTCTCCGCAACTGGTGGGCCCGGGAGTGGTGTGGCACTCAAGGGCGTGCGTATACCTATATTCACCCAAACCGTCCGTAGTTGATGGATATCGTTGATAGTCTCCGATACTGCTATTGCATTCAACGGTCTGACTGTTGTGCAGGTTTCACAGAATCAAGTGAGCTCCATTATTCTTTTTAACGTTGACTCATTTGTAACCATTTTTCTCGTACCAGGCAGCAGTGGTGTCCGATCCGCAGGTTGGTTCCCCTCTCCAAATGTTTTTTTCGTCAACTCATCCACCTGACACGGCAGAATCACATTTTTGTTATCAAAAACTCAGGCTTTGTCGCATATGCGGTTGAAGGGAACCATACGACGTACTCGCGATCGTTGACCAGACACACTTGTCCACATCCATCAAGGACTCTGTGACAGGTGCTGTCCTCGGATCGTGAGTGACGTCTGTTCAGGTATTCCCTGGATGTCCTAAATCTAGCTTAGGACACACGAAGTCAAGATGAGAAGTCGAGTTGGCTCTGGACGAGAACAGGAATATGTTGTGGCGCTCTTTGTTCGTAACCTTCTTCTGGCTACATCTCCTCCACTGACATAATTTATTTCATTTAGCTTGAACATCCCTGCAAACAACTGTGCCATTCTTCAGCGTGGGGATGACCTTGAATTGTTGCCCGCTGGGCAACATTACATCACCAATTCTAACGTTACCCTGCGTGGACTGTATACGCTTGGGGAAAACCAGCTTGAGATGCCAACGAAAGATATGTGAGTGACAAAATCCAGGCAACCCAGTACGGACTCTCAATTCTAGGTCACGTAGCTTCACGAGAGATCAAGTCCCGTGGGCTTGCGTATCTACCTTAAATGGTGAGTACTTAATTTCAGTGCGTAGCTCGTAGACATACTCATTTCTTGCAGGCAGCTGGTTGAACCCTTGAAAGTGAGCCATGACCGCGCCTATGGTCCTAACGACTCGATTCTCAGTGTACTATGTATTTAGTTAACTACTCACGGATACTCCACTCCGTACGATGCGCTTCGTGACAAGACACAGTCAATCCTGACACAAATTGTCGCACATCGTATGTGACCTGTATTCTCCAATGCTTGGACCCAGCTGATTCATTTCAATTAGTTGATTACAGCTCCATGGTCAAGCAACGCTCTCTGGGGCCAGACAACCTCGACGATGGAACGGACCCTTCATCTGCCTTCCTGGACGCCCTCCGAACTCGCGCAATGGATGAAATGCACGAGGCTGCATTAGAGTACGGTATCGTGCTGAAGGATCTCGGTAGGTGTCCAGCGCTTCGCTTGATCTATCTGTTGATCAAGAACTCGTCAATAGCCGTGATTGATAGGCAATTCAAGGGTGAGATTGCGTCAACTATGGACAAGCTTACCACCAGAGCACTTCAGGCACAAGTGGAGGCTGCTGTAAGTCTTTCTCGAATGCGTCCTCACATCGACCCCGCTCTCAACGGAGTTGCAGAATGTCGATAGGGAGAACTCCAATAAAGTAAAGCAGGAGGAGGGCGCTTTAGCGGTCGCGCGCATCAAGGCAAAAACCCGTAATGTGCGTAATGGCATTGCTTGTAGAGGGTGTTACTAACAAAATCATGCCACCCTCGTAGACCCAAGCTGACTCTGAGGCATACAGCGTCATTGCAGCTGCCAAAGCTCAAGCTGAGCGCACGAAGATTGAGGCGCTCGCGCAGGCCGAAGCCATCCGCTTCACTGCAGAAGCTGAGGCAGAAGCCATCCAGATCAAGGCTGCTGCGGACGCTGGAGTTGTGGACCAATTTGCCCGAGAGATGGAGATGAGGCGCGTGGAGGTTTCACGGATCAAAGCGTTCGGCGACAAGGCGGTCTTTGTTCCTTCTGATGGACTAGGCTCTCAGATGGGGGGTGCAATGGCGATGGGCATGGCTGCGGCGATGGGTAGTGAGGCGAGAAAGTGACGGCTCAGTAGATCATGGTTTCACCCTTTTGACATGGTTACTTATTAGTCCATGGACTCGAGCGGTCCTTGTTGTCGCTCGTGTAATCAGTAATTGTAGTACCTTATCCCTCACGGTAGCAGATGCTTACCATGTAGTACTCTCTCAGTTGGCTCAGGCCCGTGTGGTGTAATAAAATCACCAATCTAAATCCTTTCATTTTCTCTTTCCGGTCAGACTACTTTTCCGGGTGTTTCTGGAGCGGTCGCTTTGAACCTTGACCTGCCCCCTTTGTCAGAACGGAGGACGTTTCCTATTTCAGCCCAGACTAGTACTTGTGTTGTGTTCAGACACCGGTCACGCTGCAGTCACATGTCACGCTGCGAGGAGGCTTTCAAAGCCGCTTTGGGTTACTGTACGCACTTCATCCTGAACGTTGACCACGACCCACAACACCCACCAACTTCCTGCCAATAGCTCCCAACAACACACTACCCAGTTCACAGATCGTTTCCGACTCCGACAATGAGGTCGAAATTCAAGGATGAGCACCCCTTTGGTATGGCCCTATTGCTGTGGTGTAGTTCGTGTACTCATGGGGTGGCGACTATTCAGAGAAGCGCAAGCAGGAAGCTGAGCGCATCAGACAGAAGTACCCTGATCGTATCCCCGTCAGTACTCGACATCCATGCGATGTGAGTATCGGTAATTTGACATGCGTGGCGCCCTTTCTCTAGGTTATCTGCGAGAAGGCAGACAGAACGGATATCCCGACTATAGACAAGAAGAAGTATCTGGTTCCCTCAGTATGTGTGCTTTTGCTACGTAATACTCGCGATGAGTGTCTGATTGGCGTCTTCACTGATTCCAGGACTTGACTGTTGGTCAGTTTGTCTACGTCATCCGGAAGCGCATCAAGCTCGCACCGGAGAAGGCCATCTTCATCTTTGTCGACGAGGTACTTCCACCGACAGCCGCCCTCATGAGTGCGATATATGAAGAGCACAAGTTCGTTGTTGTGCTTGAATGCCTTTTGCTATGGATCTGATCGCGATGTTATTCAGGGACGAGGACAACTTCCTCTACGTCAGCTATTCAGGCGAGAACACGTTTGGAGAAGAGGGATGGGTCGAGCTATAAACGCCCGTTTGGACACTACATTCCATGCCGTGTTGGCGTTGAAGCTTTGATTTGATAGAATCGATATTGGGCAGCAAGCGTGCCAGGATCTCCTATCCAGCCGCTCACCGCTTGACCTCACCCGTCTCACATACCCTCTCATCTCTATTCGTGTGCCGCTTTGTATTTTACTTTTCTCATGCCGATTCGGTTTTTCCTTGTTCGCCATTGAAATCAAAGCATCTTGTATTTGGATAATTATCTCGTAGCTGATCAGGCGCTGCAATCAACGACGAGCTCGAACTAAGACTGGTCCGCAGTTTGTGAATACCTTGTTCCAGCTGTATTGTGGTACTTTCGTCTTTGTTGGGTCCTCTAAGTTACCACTCCCTGTCTCTCTCTATCGATTCCCTCTGCCATCTTTACGCCGTCGTCGATATCTGACATACAGTCGAGCTCCCGAGTGCGAGTCGATGCCTTTCGCATCCCCGAAGTGACAAGGGAAATTTTCCCATTTCCAGAGCTCTCTATCCATCCTCGTCAATTTTCTTGCTAGATCATGATGCACTTCCAGTGAATTCCAGGCGGAGTAGTCCATGTCCCCTATCCACTGAGCTTACCACAAATAGAAAACCATCGAGGGTCTATGAAAATATCGTTCGTCATCTGGGTGGTAGTAGCGTGGAGTTGGTCTAAGGCGTTGGACCCAAACCAGCCGAAATCTAGCAGTCCGCACGAGTCGGAACCTCGCTGCTGTCAAATGATATTTTTGAGCGATTGTACTCAAATACTAGACATGACAACTCAGAAGTCTGAGAGATTGGTCTAACACATACAACTTGAATCATTACAAGTCCCCTTATAAACAACCTACTGCGTGGACAATGTTATGCCAAGTCTCTTTCAAACACTGCATTGAGATCAAAATAGCTGTTTATCATTTAGCACTTTCGCAATCACGAGCTCTGCGATTCACTCACGCCTTCGATGTTATCAGCTCCTCCAGGACGCTGTCGCACTCTGATAAACGGGTGAGATGACACGACGGCTGTTACCAATAAAGTAGAACTTACTTGCGCGTTGGGACGAAATTCTCCTGGGTATCATCAGAAAAGATGCTGCCCATGCTGTCTACTCCTCCTGGAGTCGTGCGGACGCGTCTAAGGAGCGGTATATCAGACATACGTTCAGTGAAAGGGAGACGAACACGAACCGCGTGGGCTTGAAGCCGCCCGACTGCACATGTTCCGCTTTCTCAGCTCCTCGATTTCGCAAGAAGTACATCAGTACCTCACCTCAGCAGAATTGTTTGTGGGCGGTGGGGGAGCAGTGGACAATGCATCATCAGTGAACTCCTCTTCGAAAATTCGTTGT
Source organism: Melanogaster broomeanus (assembly GCA_014904935.1). Classification (NCBI taxonomy): domain Eukaryota; kingdom Fungi; phylum Basidiomycota; class Agaricomycetes; order Boletales; family Melanogastraceae; genus Melanogaster; species Melanogaster broomeanus. Next base: position 11,983 of record MU123859.1, on the reverse strand, counting down.
GCTTCAGGCTTCGCAGATGACGGAACTGCCGACTCCCCTAAAAAGCCACGAAAATCCATTCAGAACTTATCGCAGATGACTTACGGAACATCATGCTTACCCTCAGTGGTCGTCCCATCCGCGTCGGGGTTGGCGGTTAGCGTTCCGAACTGCGCGTATCCTGAGTTACAATTGCGTTGGGGTTAATCTATGTTGATAGAAATCAATGGCGTACGAGGCAGCTTTTGGATGGTCACGAATCCTGGGTCGACGGTAACGCCGATTTGCCTAGCTGGGTGCTGAACTTGCTGGGTACGTTCTTTAGCACACTGAGTGACTTACTTGAGGAACTCCATCAGACTACGCTTCGTGAGCACAATCTTGGTGTTGTCCCAATCCATCATGCCTATATCATGTGGATGTTGGATGAGAAACAGCGCTTTCAACGACGACACACATAAAGACACACCGATATTCATTGGCCAGTCCTTCTCTTTGGACATATCGATGGCCGTGGATGGCGTGAATCTACCAGAGGCGTGGTGGTAAGTACATATCCTGGAATTGATCCGCGCAAAACGTACGTTGAAGACATTGAGCTTTGTGAAAGGTGGGTGTTTGGAGTCGAGTATCCAACAAGTTGGTCCAGATTATAAGCAGATAAGTTACAAAGCGTAATTATTTATGTAAAAACGGTAAACGAGTGGCAAGACAACTCAAGTACAACACTTTCAAATCGAGCGGTTTACAATTACTACAGTTACCTGCAGCGGTGAGGGTCAAGTCTCAGACAACGTGGATGGGCCCTCTTTATAGTTGGGCAGATTAAAGTCCATGGCACAATGTGTGCCGTCCTCAGGGTCGTCCTATATGCTTCTATCCAGTGCCAGTGTCCACCCAGTCAACCAAACCTTTAATTAGAAACCATGCAAGCAACAGTTAGTTTCGTAACAAGTGTGTCTACAAGATAGGTCCCCCTGCAAAAGCGCCTTTGTATGTCTTGTCTCTCAAGCGCCACTCATCATGCAATAATCTGCGTCAAGAATCAGTTGACTTTCAGAATCGCGGAAATACCCTGCTTACCGACGCTAATCACATCTGGGTCTGGGTTACCCCACCATAACGGGAAGTTGACAGCATTCCCGCTTGCACCTTTCGAGACGTGGATCAATAAGATTAGAATCCCCGCTTGTGCGAGACACATACCGAAGACCGCAAAATTGAGAATGAAATAGACTATGGACGAACCACCGTCGAGAGCAGCAGAAGTCAAGTCTAGGGATAGTACGTGAGCAGAGCGATTGATGACAATCAGGCGCAACTAGTGCTTACAGTTGTACTTCTTGTACCATCTGGGCCGCCTCGTCCTCACCCACCACTGAGTAAAGAGGCCTATGACGAATCCCGGCCACCACATTCCTGCGAGAAGCTAGTAAGTAGAACTCTTCGCGGACCACATTCCAATGGTGCACTGTTCACCGTTGACGGAGTACGGCAGCCAGCCAAGGTACGTCAGAACAACGGGCATGTTCAAGTATGACCAAATCCACTGCCTGTCTTCGTGATCAACAATGGAAGGGTTCTACGGGCTGCTATACGTACTTCGGAAATAGGCGATGCATGAGGTAGAAAGGGAAAGGCGCGAGGAATCCATATAAGAGTCCCATTGGTATCTTCCGTCGAAAGTCAGACCTGCATTACTTTGAGTTATCTGGTAGCCCACCTGGAAGTAGGTCTTCCCTGGGCTGTATAGCTCTGCTGAGAGCGCTCCCCAAGTAATCGCGGCTGAATTTATTTCCTGGGAGCCCCATCCGGACCAGAGACGGGTTCCGAGAGCTACCAAAATTGTGTAAATGCAGGTATGGGTATCAGAGTGCGTGGTACAAACGGTCTTGAAGATCTGCTCGGTGAGCATCAACTATAGACTTGTACAGTATATAGTTGAAAACTGGGAGGAGGTGAGGGCAAAGGAAGGTTACAATGGCATCAGCACGCACTGGCCCCGAGGATAGTACCACTGAACTGGGCAACAAATGTTGCTCTGGGAGGAACTTTAGCGTATTGACCTGCAGCAATGCATCAGCAGGGCCACAACCGCTACTACGTCATATATAGCACCTACCTAATTTGAGGTCAGAAAGCATTGCAAGAGTTTGATATCCGGTGCTGTAGCCATACAGTTTCGCATACATGTTCTGGACCGGCTGTTGCGGGTGAATAAATGCCTGTTGGAATAAGTTCGAGTTTCCTTGAGAAAAAGAGTAATCCTGACCACGTACAGCGAGAACCTGTACGAGTCCTCCCGTGGGTAGCTGGAATCCCGTTACCGCGCTGATAAACCCAAGGACAACAGCGAGAATAAATGCTACTGTCCAGTCAGCCATGGTAGTCAAGGCGTCATTTTCGCTACTTTACCTATGACGGTAAACAATATGACTGACCACCAAGGCAATGTATTGATGTCGACATATGCCATGCCAATCGCCAGAGCAAGCGACACTCCGAACAACGCTAAATACCACCACTGGGGGACCTCTTTGTATGATTTCATTTTCTGAAAGTGAATGCTTCCAAGTGTGTCAGAAGTTACACCCAACATGCTTAGATAAGGACCATACTCATCGAAATCTTGAGTAGACTTGAGGAAATTGAAGCCTCTGAAAGCTTCCCAAAGCTCGCGCCAATTCCAAAGGAGGATGTGAGAAAACGCGGCACCCATGGATGCGTAGCTGACTAGCAGGGAAACTGCATATGTCGTCGTCATGTATCTGGGTGGCGAGTTTGGCATCAGGGTCATGAAGTTAAGATTGATACGGAACTTACGGTGGTCCGACTTGAGCATACTTCTCAGGATCGAGCTGATTGTTGGAGTTGAGGATTGCGGACTGGTCGTATGAGGAACCATTACCGCTGAATAACGCAGTGGACATGAATGGAAGGCCTCTAGAGTAACCCTGGAAGACATCCCCGTAGTAGCATCCGACTGAGCGTATCAGTACACATCGTTAGCACGACTTCGTGGACATTGTATTCAATACATACTCATGAGAGCATAACAGAGAAGCAGACCAATCCAAGAGGATACTTGCGTTTGAAGTGGCCAGTAAAGAGGGTACGCTTGTGTAATGAGTATCCAATCAAATCCGAAAGAGAGAAAACCAAGGCCTTCATTCGACGATCCTGCACCAAATAGGTTGCGTACAAAGGCCGACTTTCCGTTGTCGGCAAGACAAACTACAGAGAAAGCAGTTACCAGGGGAAACATCCAAGTCGGGACAATTTCCTGCCAAACAATTAGCATGCCTCCGAAACACATTGCTAAGTGGTTACCCAGCAAAATATCGCAGCGAATACTGCAACAGAGGTTCAGCAAATGTTCCGATCGGACTTGTGAGGGTTCAATTACCAATCCAAAAGTACTTCATCTTCTTGCGATTGAGAAGCCCCCCAAAATGCATCGACTGCAGCAAGGAAATGGACGGAAGTTGAGCAGGATACAGCGCATAAGTAGGCCAAACGAGAAGGTTTCGAAGGATCCCGGCAAAACCGTAACCGATCAACTGCAATTTTCTCCAGGTTAGTTTCAAAGAGTGCCAGTGATTCCGCCGATACCCAGTACCTGCGAAGCGAACGTCTGGAAGATGGCAGCAGCAGGTTCGAGAGTGACACCATAGAAAAGGTCAAGGGTAGCAATTATTCCGATTGACGTAGCAGTCACTGAGGCGGTCGAAGCCATTATGGTGATACAGGTATGCTCCTTAATATTGAATGGTCCGGGATTTAGGTATCGCCAATAACCTTTGGACGGCATTGCATAATGCATCTTCCATCAGAGTATACTATGAGGACGAGTTAGGATGAAGAGTTAAGTTATCTCACAGCATTTCCAAGTACGTATGATATGATCAATTGGAATAGCGAGGAGACCGCTGCATTCTGAGGCTTCCAGAAGTATATTTCGGAAAGCACGGAACCTGCTGTATGGTTAACGCAAGGTGATAAGGACACTCGTATCACAGACCGAAAGTTGCTAAACCAGTTCCAATGACCCAAAACCGGAATGTGAGGGCAGGTAGGTGCGGATTGTCTTCAGAGGAGATGATCTAGGGGCAGTCAGTAGACCGTTTATGGTGTCGCGAAAATACTTGGACCCACGGTATTGGTGATATCAGACGCATCCTTTATGATCTCCTCGGAGTGCTGGGAAGGTGACTCGGGGTTGGAAGCAGAGCTATAGACGTCAGAGCTATTTGAATGCGCTTTTCCTGCACAACTTGATCGTCCTTTAAGGGAGAGGAGGGGAAGTCCGTCATATCGCCCTTCCTCGACCATAGGTGACTGGGGAATCCTTTATATCGTGCCAGTGGCGCAAAAGAAGCTACTCTCAAACTGATGCATGGCACCAACAAGAGATAAGTGCCGGGGATGGCCAAGGGGACGGGACTCAGGAGATGGTACACAAATATCAGAGGGGATAAGACTAAGTGAGATCATACTTAGATAGCAGTGTGAAGTCTGTGACAGTGGTACAGCAGCCGACTTTTCGCGGGACCAGTAAGGATGTAGTCAAAATATCGGAGACACGCTGGATAGCGAACTAGTGTGCGCTGACTGGTGACTTGAAGGTTATTCGGGACCTTCATGGGCAGCCGTCTACGTTGGGCACTCTGGAGTCTGGACCCCAAAGGGTCCGCTGATTAATTTCGCTGAGAACTCCTTCAATGACATTATCAATTCATACCATCATGGGGTCCTGTCCGAATATATCAGCTCGCCAGTATGTAGTACATAGATATGAGCCTATATGAGGGGGGAAGTATGATGCAGCAGCACACTCGCCTGACAGTAGAGCCATAGATAGAAAGGCTTGATTATCGTGATTAGCATGTGCATGAGTCCCATTGCAATGATCTCCCGCCTTATCATGTTATCGCGCCACAGTTGCTACATGGTTTAAGAAGATAAGGTTGTTCGCAAGTTGTTCGATCGGGGCACTCTGCGTGGATGGCAACTGCTATGTATATATCTAGCATGCAGTGCCTGACCGTGACATACCCCAGTAATGCTCCCGCCTTCACTTCTACTGTCTATGCCATCGTACGTAATGTGTTTATTCCGATCCAAGTTGCTCTGCGAGCTCGAAATTACGGTAACTTAGTATGCCGGCGTGCGATACCTTACAGGGTGGTGTGTATATCTGTTGGACTATTGTATACCGAGCGGACTTGAAAGAAAATAAATTCGCTCAGCGCTGAACTTGAAAGGAAAATTCACGACCTTCTTCGAAACTCAGGATCACATGAGATTCTCCCGCATGAATACCTAGTGCATCATCGGGTGGGTGCGTCAAAAACCCCAGTGGGGAAAAGCTACCACCCTCAGACACTGAGGCGACTTTGTATTGCAACGACAAAAATGAGAGACAACATGCGAGAGAGACACATAGCAATGCACGCAAAAAATAAATATGGAGGCCAGACACTGAAAGGGTTCGGATAAATAACTCGGGGACCTTCATGGACTGCAGGACACTTGGATCGGAGTGGCCATAGATCACAAACCATCGAGGTACCAGGTCAAGGAGGGCCCATCGCAGGCAGCACCGAAATGGATCAAGAAGCCAAGGCAGGGCCACAAGCGCCACACCAAAGAATCGGGTCCGCGCCAGCAGGTTCAATGGTCCACACATAGGCGTCCGAGAAAACATCCATGTAAAACCACGATGCGCCGTTCCGGGAATCAGCCCACAACCATATCCATGAGGGAGGGTCAAATCAAGTTGTACAGGGTAACCGGTGGGGTAATCGCATGCCGTCCTTCGCGTATAGAGGTTGTGCCACTGGACCAGTGCGTGCTCGACGCCCACGACAGATCGATCATGTGTCGGCGCGCATTGGCATACCATGGGATCGGTAGAGCCTTGATAATCGTGTGAATGATTCTGTGGATGTCGTGTGTATGACGACCAGTCCTGCGGCCAAGAGATGCATAAATAAATAAAAAGCAGGGAAGTGCAAAAAAGCGAAGCGCAGGGAACGACAAGGAGTGAATTAAGCAAGAATTTGGATATGAGTGTTTAAAAATGAGAGCGGATGGAATTTCAGAGTGAAGCTGGAAGAAAAATTGGTGGCAATCAGAGAGGATTGGGGCGGGGACTTTTATATGTCTGGGGAAGGTCAAAGCAAAGTCAAAGCGGTTGCTGTGGCGAAGCATACGCCACCTCCTTTGTGCGATTGTCCAAGTGGACACACTCGATGGGCATATCCACAGATAAGAAAGACCTATGACTCGAGCCTCGAGGTACTTGTTTGTCGTGGGGGACTCGGGTGGACCTGCCCAAGATATTATTGCTCACCGTTTCTGCACTCCGACACGCGCGCATCCGATCCATAGTCTGTACTGAAGTGGAGTACTTACACGAGGTTGCCCACAGGCCAACAAAGGAAGGAAGACAGGTGTACATAATACTTAGACTGGTCCCAGTTGTTTGTTTTTCCATCAATGCTTCCGTTTGTCCATACTCCGCCAATTCCGCCACCGGTTGACTGGTTGACTGGTTGACGATGGATCCATTAAAGAAGTCCTCGATACTGTTTAGGCCTGGAGTCATCGGATGAATAGCACAAGGCAAGGAGTTCAGCATTACAGAACGCTTTTTGGCATGTGATCCCGAACAATGGAGCATCCATAAGGGCGCGCTTTCTGAAGAACAGTGGGCAGTTCAAACAAGGTCAAGACCCCCCAGAATGGGTTAATGGTGGACGTAGTAAGAACGCCCACAAAAAAACCTATAACAACGCATCAGCCCTCCTGCATGGCGTCTTGGTCCTCTTTCGGGGACTGCGGTCCACCCATACTCATGCCTTCGAGTCCAAAATTCACACGACGCACGTCCAATGTCCGCATATTGATCAACACCAGAACCCCTGTCTCAGAGAAGCTTGGTACCAGGACCACCCTGCATCGCCTCAACGCCTTCTTCTCGCCACCATGCTCTGGGCCCACCAACGCCGTGTCGAACTTTGCCATGCCACCAATGATGTAGACATCGGGTGTTTCCTTCAGGACGAATGGATCTCGTTCGCGGTATGGGTGACACCACAACGTGTCCGGTGCGGTTGGGGCGATATGTCGCCACCTCAGTGTCATCGCGGCAATAGAAACGGGCGTGAAAGGCGGTGTGGGGAAGTACTTGTACATGTCAAGGACTGGTTGACCAGACGTCACCAATAAGCTTCGGGTCACTGGAGATCTGCCAATCATTGATGCCGAAGGACCAACTCCTTCTAATGTCGATGTTCCCATGTCTGTCCCGCACCGCACACGGATCCAAGCAGGGTTTGTCTCGCAATAGAAGGTTTCGAAACTTGCTGCTCTGCCGAACATGGCCCGGGGAAAGGGTTGTTGTGGTAAAATCGCCCCTGACGGATCGTCTGTGCCGGGCAAGATATGCACAGGAAGAGCTGACACTAGATCTTGAAGATGAGCAGAGAGTGTTGAATTAGGGTGTGGCGAGAAATTAGGTTGTATAGCGGCGCCAAATTTTTTCTATTTATGCCAGTATCAGGCACCTGTGCAAGAGAGGTGTAGTGACTCACAGATTTCTTGTTTTCTTCCTCGTCACCGTTTTCACCGTCAGGCACTGACGACAGTGAGTTTCCCGCGATGACGAGGCGTGTTATTTGTGACGCGAGCATCTGATCATCACGCCCACCCGCCTCTCCGGACAGATACTCCACAAGCATTTGAATCTGCGCGTCAGCGGGTGACTCTGCGCCGATAGATAGGCCTGATACTACGGCCAAGTACTCATCCCTGTGCGCGGTACTGCTGCTGGAAGTTGATCGATCGGGCAGGTGCAAAGGGTCGATTGTAAGAAGACTCACCTACTATCCACATCCATACTATCATCATTGGTACTAACCACTTCGGCAAATGGTGCGAGATCGGCAGAACAAGTGTCGATGACTTCGAAATCTCCACTTGGTGTTTCCATACCAAGTGCAGCCATGATAACTCCGGTGACTAAACGTGTTGACTTTAGTCGGTCGCCCACAAGTTTGATACGACCAGACTCGTCTTCCAGCATGATGCTATCTTCGTCTGAATAAAACTTTTCTCGGGGTGGCGGCGGAGGTAATGAGTGCTTGAAAAGGATAAGTACATCAATGACCTGGTATTTGATCTGGCACTTGCATCTCGGCCCAAATCTTCCAGGACGTTGGGCTTCAGTGGCATGTCCATGTAGACGGTGCCTAACACCCAACAGAGCTGCGACTTGACGACGTCGAGTACTCTTGGGACGCACACAGGGCTTCCTAGTCGCATTCCGTTAGTTGTCACTTTGTCGTAAAATAATGCCACCGACCTTTAAGGTCCTTCCACCTTGCCATTGCGCGTTCAAACACGGGCTTTTTCAGCATCGTAAGTCTTGTGAAGTAGATGTTGGAGTATTGGTGCTTATAGGACTTGTTTTTGGCATCTATGATGAAAGACGGGGTGCTCGGTGTTTGATCTAACACTGCACTCGTATGTCTTGTCGGAGGTGAAGGTGGGGTTGTGCTACGAACGACAGTAAATAGATTGATGGCGGCAACAGTAAGGATCAGTCCTACAGAGCTTCCATGCGAGACATGAGTATTTGAGTCCTCGAGCAATTCTGCAGCTCGACACTGAACAGCTACTTGTAAGCAACTATGTTACCAAGTGATGTGCCGCCCCCCTCCAACCAATTTGTTTATGTTTGGCATAATATTGACACTGAGGACAATTGATTTCGCCTGGTGTAAATCATTCTCTCGCACCTGGTAGAAATTCTGTCTCTCACTCAGCGAAGTTCGTTAGAGGTCTTATTGTTTGATGACATGAAGGTCGATACGAGCGTCACTGAGATCTGAGCGAGCGTTCCCTCCGTTTCAGTTTTTCTGATCTCGTTCCCATCGTCACCAGTGGCTTTTTTCGACTCGTTGTCGGCAGCTTGTTGCTTCTAACCAGCAGGGACGCAAGACTGCGCGTTGGACATATGTTCGTTAACATCAAAGTGTCGTCTATACTTGTCCCTCCTGCCAGGTCCCACTGGTAACTCTGTTCGTCCGCCGAAACGCGCAAGAAGGCATCTGATTTTTACGGAAATATCCCATGTCGTCATAGTGATCACTGCGGATCGATTCCTGACCAGGACTGGCGAACACGCCTGTAGCATAAAACAGCCTCACCAGTGTGGACTAACATTCGTGCGTGCTGTTCCCGCTCCTCAAGCCGTGATACTTATCGAGATGATCTTGACAAGGTGTTGGGGATCAGCTGGAAGTGGCTTCAGAGCAATCTTTGGGCGCGCATCGTACATCTGTCTGATTCTGCGCCTTCAGCGCCCTGGCAATGAATTAATGACCTCGCTCCCATCATCAAACACGCTTCTTTGCGTATCCATCCTGCATGATAGCTTCTCAGCGCCCAGCATTGATCGAAAAACCCCGAGGCCCCACATCTAGACTCCACCAGTTTGGAAACGGGGTCTCTTCGACCCATGGCCAACAAAATAGACATTCGTCAAACGCGTCATGTTCCAATGTGCATTTCCTTCTATGGGGATCATTGCACCTCCGTTGATTACGTAACAGGACATATCAGATCCATCGAAATATAAAGTGGGGTAATCGCCCCCTCTTGACTTCTCCACCCACTCTCAAATGTCTCTGTCAAAGGTACTTTTCGCCATTTCAAAACTGTCATTTCTCCTTGCTAACCTTATGACGCATAGCACATCAACCCCGAGAGGCTCATTCGCGAGTCCAAGGTCGATATCACGGCTGTTCCGCTGCCATCATACTCACACTCACGTTGTTTTATTGATTAGGACAAGAAGCATCGCTACCACCACTTGACCAACGTCAATACAGTTTCTCACCCCTACGGTGCACGTTACGGAACACAGTCTATCCCAAAGTTCCACTTACCATCCAAAGGATCGAGCGCCGAGAGTACATATCAGCTCATTCACGATGAGTTATGCCTCGATGGCTCCCCAAGCCTCAAGTTAGTGTAGTGGATATTTGATGGCTTAGCAAACGTTTGACGCAACTCTGCAGCCTCGCGTCGTTTGTGCACACATGGATGCCGGAGCCCGCTAACAAACTCATGTTAGAGAACATGTCCAAAAACCTGATCGACCAGGATGAATATCCCGCGACCCGTTCGTACGATAATGCCGATCAGAGCCAGTAACTGACGTTTGCATATCAGAGCTTATCCACACCCGTTGCGTCTCCATCCTTGCCGATCTTTGGCATGCGCCTTCTACCCATCAAGCCATTGGTACTGCAACCACAGGCTCTTCAGAAGCTATTCAACTCGGAGGTCTTGCCATGAAACGTATCTGGCAGGAACGCCGCAAGGCTGCTGGCAAGTCCATCCATGAGCCTGGTCCCAACATTGTCATGGGGGCAAACGCCCAAGTTGCGCTCGAGAAATTTGCGCGCTACTTCGAGGTCGAATGCCGCCTGGTTCCAGTCAGCGCTGAGAGCAAGTACAGGCTCGACCCCAAGAAAGCCATGGAATATGTCGACGAAAATACAATTGGTGTATATGTTATTCTCGGCAGCACGTACACAGGTCACTATGAACCAGTCAAGGAAATGGCGGATCTACTTGATGAATACGAAAAGCAGACTGGTTACTCCGTCCCCATTCACGGTTGGTCCACTTGTGTCTGGTAGCTTCTATCACTGATGCACGGATGTCTAGTTGATGGGGCATCAGGCGCGTTCATTGCACCATTTGCCCACCCGAAACTTCTATGGGACTTCAAGATTCCCCGTGTCGTGTCCATTAACACCTCTGGTCACAAATTTGGTCTCGCATACGTCGGTGTCGGGTGGGTTGTATGGCGATCGAAGGAATTCCTGCCAAAAGATCTTATATTCGAGCTTCACTACCTCGGATCTATCGAATACTCGTTCTCACTCAACTTTTCTCGCCCTGCAGCACCGATTATTGCCCAGTACTTCAACTTTCTGCATCTCGGCTTTGAGGGTTACCGCGCTATTGCTCTAGATGATCTGCAGAATGCACGGCTTTTTAGTCGCGCTCTTGAGCGTACCGGATGGTACACCGTCTTGAGCGACATTCACAGGCTGAAATCCGATTCATTGACGACGAAAGGTGCCCAAGCTACAGTTGGCATTAACGAAGAAAATCCAGAGGTACGTTCACCCTGCTTAGTCCGGTCGATCCTTGATACTTATATAAATTTTACAGAATTTCGTCGAGGGTCTTCCGGTCGTGTCCTTCCGCTTCTCGGACAGCTTCCAGGAGCAGTATCCCGAAATCCAGCAGAAATGGGTCCAGACCCTACTCCGAGCCAAGGGATGGATTGTGCCTAATTACGAACTTCCACCCAACCTAGAGAACGTCCAGATCTTGAGAGTGGTCGTTAGAGAAAACTGCACGGAGGCGGTGAGAATTTTATGTCGCTGACTGGTGCAATGCTCATTGCTTTCCACCAGCTTATTGACCACCTTATTGTTGACATCGTGAGTGCAAGCACGAGTTGTAGTTTCTCTTACTGACCGTCATCCCTGCAGGTTGAAATCACGCAAGACCTGATTGATCGCGGCTCTTCGACACATGCCCTCGATATGTTGGGTAATAATCACAAGACTGTCATTGGGCGGATGGATGAGGGCTCTGGAGCGGATTCTTCGGGCACGTACGCGAAGCAGTGCTAAAGCGTAACAATAAGATAGGCGCAGAAATGGTTCGCATCGTCCAGATACAGGTTGTATTGTATGTGTACTATGTGTGTTGTTAAAGACCATCTCATGGTGTGGATGAGTTGTCGTTCCCAATTTGCCAAATATGGCATGTGAAATCTGACGAAATGCCTATGCTTTTGAGCTCAACCTGCAGTATTACAGCCGTTTTGAGAAAGGTTGGCACTGGCGGCGTTTTTTTTTTGTAATCTATGCATTGCACAAATTGGGATGTCGCGTCTTTCCGATCATGT